>CM076583.1:1085037360-1085250910 GCA_034641835.2 Pinus albicaulis
CAGTGCTTTGCAAAACACTTTGTCTAGTCTAAGTGTGCGTTGGGCACAGTAGACAAGGAAAAATACTGCTGTCTAACTCACTGTCTTTGCAAATTAAGCTCTGAAAATGTTAGGTCCCTATATCACTAGTATAGCCCCTTATTATTGTTAGTGTAAACCCCTTATTGTTATTATTGTACCCTTGTAACCCCCATTTTGTTATTATTGTGCCCTTAAATTATTATTTTTAGGTCGGCTAGGATTACATTGTGGCCTACTAGGATTACATTATGGCCCCATGGACTCCTATATATAGAAAGGAGGTTTTGTGAATTGTATCATCCAAGAATTGTTCATTCATGTAATGTATTGGAGGTTGCCCCCTCGAAGTGGCTTATTTCTAAGGCGTGAATATCTCTTTTCTTCTCTTTTTGGAGCTGGTTACACAACATTTGGTATCAGAGGCTTTGGATTCTAGGGTTTCGCTGCTCCAAACAGGTCATCGTGGCATTTTCGCTATAACTTTTTTTCTACGAAGTTTCAGAAGCTGAAATTTTTAGGGTGCGAAGAAAAAATCTTGAGGAAGCCTGTGTAAAAATTTCAGAGTTTGGTTCGCAATAATTGCGGAGATATCATCTGTGGAAGTCAGGTATTGTTTCAGGCTCCTAAACAGGTCATCGTGGCATTTGCGCTATAAATTTGTTTCTACGAAGGTTCAGAATCTGAAATTCATATGGTGCGAAGCTGAAATCCTGAGGAAATTTATCAAAAAATTTCAGAGCTTGGTTCGCAACATTTTTAGAGATATGATCTGTGGAAGGTAGTGCTTGTTCAGGCTCCTGAATTTCATCTTAAAGAGGTGATCGTGGGAAAAGTTCAATAACTCTCTCTCTGGAGATTGGATTTGAGTGCCGTCAAAATTGGTCGCAAGTACACGGCCTGTAGTTTATTGGCTATCAATTTTAGAGACAAAGGACAAAACAGTGACACGTGGCAAGTCGTACAAGTTCTCTCTACTGAACCAGTCCAGAATTAGGTCATTGTGGGAGATTGGACACAACTTTGTCTTGGAGAATCCAAATCAGGTCAGACCTGTGGAATTTGAAAGAAGCTTTAGAGGGCTACTACAGGGCTGAATTTCAGATATCGAAGATTTTCAATTACAGAGATAATTCAATTTCAATATCGAGCTCCTCAAAGCTAGTAAAAGGTGTGTATTTGTTTTCCGAATTGCATAAGTCTTGTTTGAAGAATCAAGTTGAATTGATTCCAAGGGCATCTTGTAGAATAGATATCAATATTGGATTCTAAAATGGCCCCAAAAAAGAATTCAACACCCATTAAGCCTTCAAAAGGCTCTACTATGACTCATGAAGATGAAGAATTGCAACATGATCTATCAAAATTACAAGAGCAAGTGCAACAAATTTCACTCTCGCAAAAAGAAACAAAAAATGAAATGGAAGTTTTGAAGAAAGGCGTGGAAGTGAAGATGGACGGTTTGAAGAAAGACATGGAAGCTAAAATGGATGGCGTGGAAGTGAATATGGACGGTTTGAAGAATGACATGAAAGACAACATGGAAAACATGAAGAATGATCTAAAAGAATACATGGAAGGCTTGATGACAAGCTTAAAACCAGAAATGATTCCTAATGGCGGAAATATAGGAGAAGAACCTCCTGATGAGAACAAAATAAATGTTAATCATGATTGCATAAACTCGAATGTTGGCGGGAAGAACCACCATATTCCAAAAATGGATATGAGGAAGTTTGATGGAAAGGATCCTGTAACATGGATACTACAGATGGAGCAATAATTTGATCTCCATAACGTGCAAAACACACAAAAGGTACGCATTGCAACTTTACATTTAGAACAAAATACATTTGTATGGTATCGATGGCTTTGCTCCCGTAAAAATTTTTTCACTTGGTCAATTTTTACGGAGGAAATGATAGCACATTATGAGGATACAAAGAGCAACACCTTCTTTAGCCAATTGATAAATCTCAAACAAAAGGGTTTAGTGGGGCAGCACATTGAGGACTTCCAAAAATTGAATATATGGGTAACTAATATTCCAGAGGAACACAGGATTGATCTCTTCTTAGGTACTCTAAAGGATAACATCCAACATGAAGTTCGTGTTTTGGAACCTGATTCATTGGAGAAGGCATTCAGGTTGGCAATAAAAGTTGAATGTAAAATTATGGCGACAAGGAAGCCTACCACTCAATTCTATAAAGAAGGAAGTGTTGCTACGCCTAGATTTCCACAACCTACAAGGTTGACACCACAACAATTGGAAGAAAAAAGAGCAAAAAGGGCTTTGCTACAGTTGTGATAGCAAATACACTAAAGGTCATAAGTGTGCTGAGAAGAAATTATTTTACATAGATTGTGAAGAAGAAGAAGAAAATGAACAAGAAGAGGATATACACCAGGAACTACCCCTAGAAGAGGAAGAAATGAATCCGACCATATCGTGTAATGCACTGGCAGGAATTACCACTCCTCAAACTCTCAAGATAGAAGGACATATAAAGAAGAAATGGGTAATAGTGTTGATTGATTCAGGTAGCACCCATAATTTTATTCATTATAAGGTAGCCAAGGAATTAAATTGTTTCCTATACCCAGCACCAGAATGTCAAGTGATGGTTGGAAATGGAGGAACTATAAATTTCTCTGGAAAATGCCATAATATCAAGCTAACCATGGGGGAATATGTATTGACTAGTCCAATGCTTTCCATTCCTATGGGAGGTGCTGATGTTGTACCAGGAGTACAATGGTTACAATCTTTGGGGACGATAGCTTTTAATTTTCAAGAACTTTTCTTGAAATTTTTTTCAGAAGGAAAGGAAGTCGAATTACGGGGTATTGAAGGGAAGCCGGGAAGGATAATAAGCTCTAATGTCATGACAAATTTTCTAAAGAAATAACAACGAGGCGTAATTGCACAATTATGCTCACTAGAAGTTCCGACATCAAAATCATCTATTTCTGCAGATCTCCAACAAGTCTTGGACAATCATTCCAAGGTGTCTGAAACTCCCAAAGGACTCCCACCTATTCGTGATCATGATCATGCTATTCATTTGATTCCAGGAAGTGTTCCTCCAAACATCAGGCCTTATAGATATCCTTACTTCCAAAAGAGCGAAATTGAACGTATGATTGCAGAAATGTTAGAGGCAGGTATAATTCAACCTAGTCAAAGTTCTTTCTCTGCTCTCGTAGTATTGGTACACAAGAAGGATGGATCATGGCGAATGTGTCCGGATTATAGGGAGCTCAATAAGCTCACCATTAAAGATAAATTTCCCATTCCTGTGATTGATGAATTATTGGATGAATTACATGGAGCAATTTATTTTATCAAGTTGGATCTTCGTTCAGGATATCATCAAATTAGAATGAAGACTGAAGATATTCCAAAAACAACATTTTGAACTCATGAGGGTCATTATGAATTTTGGTCATGCCTTTTGGCCTTACCAATGCACCTTCTACATTTCAAGGGTTGATGAATTCCATTTTCAAACCCTTCCTTAGAAAATTTGTGCTAGT
Source organism: Pinus albicaulis (assembly GCA_034641835.2). NCBI lineage: Eukaryota > Viridiplantae > Streptophyta > Pinopsida > Pinales > Pinaceae > Pinus > Pinus albicaulis. The sequence goes on from CM076583.1 coordinate 1,085,040,919, forward strand.
ATTTTTTGATGATATACTAATCTACAGTATGTCTTGGAAGGATCATGTTGAACATGTTGACAGGGTGCTCAAACTATTGCAGGAGAAACAATTATATGCAAAAACATCCAAATGTTTCTTTGGAGTACAAGAGGTGGAATATCTGGGTCATATTGTATCTCACGAGGGTGTTAAGGTAGACCCTAACAAAATTAAAGCCATTAAGGAATGAAAAGTTCCCACAACCATAAAGCAGTTGCGAGGATTTCTCGGGTTAACAGGGTATTATCGCAAGTTTGTTAAGAATTATGGGAGAATAGCAGCACCTCTAACAACATTATTGAAGAAAGATACATTTTCATGGACTCCTGAAGCAACTAAGGCCTTTGAACGTCTTAAAGAGGCAATGTGCCTAGCACCGGTCTTAGCTACACCAGACTTCACAAAAACCCTTATTGTGGAATGTGATGCCTCAGGAAATGGAATTGGTGCAGTTTTAATGCAGGAAGGAAGACCCATTGCTTTTGAAAGTCGTCCAATCAAAGGAAAGTATTTACATAAAACTATTTATGAGAAGGAAATGTTAGCAATACTGCATGCACTAAAGAAATGGCGAACTTACCTAATGGGAAGACACTTCAAGGTAAACACTGATCATGATAGTCTTAAACACTTTTTGGAACAAAGACTATCTTCAGAAGAGCAACAAAAATGGGTCACAAAGATGTTGGGTTATGACTTTGAAATAATCTACAAAAAGGAAAGTTTAATGTTGTTGCAGATGCACTCTCAAGAAAGAATGAAGAGTTGGAAGCATTGCTTTGTGCCATTTCTATTATCCAACCAGATTGGATAACCGAAGCAAGAGATGAATGGAAGAAGGAAAAATATGTATGGACACTCATTCAAAAGTTGCAGCAAGATCCTAGTACATCTGACACATTTAGTTGGAAAAATGATTCCTTATGGTACAAAGATTGCTTATATCTTTGTAAGAATTCCCAACTAAAACAAAAGATTCTTCTGGAATTGCACACTTCTCCTTTAGGAGGACACTCAGGATTTTTAAAAACTTACCACAGGGTGAAGAAAGATTTTTTTGGGGATGGCCTTAAATCTGATATTCAAAAGTTTGTGGCGGAATGTTTGGTTTGCCAGCAGAATAAAGTGGAAACAATTAAGACCCCAGGACTTATACAACCTTTATCCATTCCAAGTCAACGTTGGGAGGAGATTTCAATGGATTTTATCACAGGTTTACCTAAGTCCGAAGGAAAGAGTGTCATCATGGTAGTAGTTGATAGACTTACCAAGTATGCACACTTTTGTGCATTATCTCGTCCATTTAAAGCAAGTACAGTTGCTACTACATTTATGGATAGAATTCAAAAGCTACATGGAAGCCCAAGGGTTATTGTGAGCGACAGAGATCCCATTTTTACCGGAAATTTTTGGATGGAGTTATTTTCTTGTTTGGGTACTCAATTAGCTCATAGCTCATCTTATCATCCTCAATCTGATGGTCAAACTGAGATAGTAAATAAATGTTTGGAAGGATATCTTCGTTGTTTTGTATCTGATAAACAAACACAATGGGTCAAGTGGTTACCTCTTGCCGAATGGTGGTATAACACTTCCTTCCATACTGCAGCAAAAATGACCCCATTTATGGCACTTTATGGATATCATCCACCATCCATCACATCATCTTTAAGGGAAATTTCGAAGGTTCAAGCAGTGGAAGATCACATCGAGCATCAACAAGAATTTCTCCAACTCTTAAAGGATAACCTGAATTTGGCACAAAATCGAATGAAACAACAGGAAGATCAACATCGTAGCGAGAGAAGTTTTGATGTAGGAGAATGGGTATTTTTACAACTACAACCATACAAACAAATGTCCCTCAAGCAAGCTAAGAAGGATAATAAATTATCGCCAAAGTACTATGGTCCTTACAAGGTGTTGCAAAAGATTGGTACTATGGCATACAAATTGGAGCTTCCTGCTTCTTCGCGAGTACATCCAGTTTTCCATGTTTCGTGCTTAAAGAAGGCTATAGGTGAAAATCTTCCAGTTCAAACAATATTGCCAGAACTTGATGAGGAAGGAAAAATCATATTGGAACCGGAAGCGGTCACGGAAACAAGAACTCGACAACTACGGAATCGATCAATTTCAGAGTATCTCATCAAGTGGAAGAACTTACCCACCGAAGATTCTACATGGGAGGATGAGAATTTTATACAGAAGCACCCGGAGCTACTCAAGTGTTGAGGACAACACTTTTTTGAAGGAGAGGGGCATGTTAGGTCCCTATATCACTAGTATAGCCCCTTATTATTGTTAGTGTAAACCTCTTATTGTTATTATTGTACCCTTGTAACCCCCATTTTGTTATTATTGTGCCCTTAAATTATTATTGTTAGGTCGGCTAGGATTACATCGTGGCCCACTAGGATTACATTATGGCCCCATGGACTCCTATATATAGAAAGGAGGTTTTGTGAATTGTATCATCCAAGAATTGTTCATTTATGTAATGTATTGGAGGTTGCCCCCTCGAAGTGGCTCATTTCTAAGGCATTGATATCTCTTTTCTTCTCTTTTTGGAGTTGGTTACACAACAGAAAAAGTCTAATATTTATGTGTAACATCTACTGGGTGGATTAACAAAGAAAATTAGAGATTAGAACACCTAGAACTAAGAGAAATTCTCCCCAGTGAAGTCGCCAGTTTTTTGGGCCATAATTGTAATCTACGGATAAATTACGCTTCGTAGATAGGTGCTATTCTAGAACAATAGGAGAAAGACTATATTACCATTTCTCCTAACTCAGAATAGATACAGAGAGAGGATTGGAGACTTACTTATTCATTCACTTCCAAATAGCCCCTTCTGTCACTTTTGTTGCAGCTTCAAATTCAAGAGGTTTGTGAGCCGAATGCTTCCTACAAGAAAGAACACTGAAATAGCAGAAGATGCAATAATATAGATATCTATTAAAGCTAGTTAGCTAAATCAGTAAAGCATAAACTACATACATCAACCAATATTTTACAATATGGAAAATCAAAGTTAATATAGATGCATGTAGGGAAAAACAAGAAGTACTCTTTATTGATGATAGAAGGAGAGGTTACAACCTAGTGACTGATTTGAAGTGACCTTCCAGAAAATTTCCCAAGTCTCATCATAGCATAAATCTCTCTATCAATAGCTTCACAAACCAAGCTCTCAATTTAAAATTCTCCAGCATTTCTCTACTCATTTTCTTCCTCCTTAAACACTTAGATCTGTGTTCAATTTATAGATGAACTGTAGGTTGTTTTGCAATCAATAGCTTTCCAAAAATAGGCAAGACATGTTTCCATTCATGTATATGTCAAATGGACACTTGGATCCGAAGCTTGACACATGTGAACTCTTCTAGAAGGCACTAGCCAAGTGGAGATTGCGGAACAATGAGAATTTCGCTCCCAATATGACCAACACACCTGTGAATGTCGAGAAGTGTTTTGCAGATAATCCTTACATGGGGCTACCTACATATGCAACGCACTTAGGCCCCTTAGAGCCTACGTTGGTGAGCTCTCATATGCTATATAATAAGCTTCAAACCATGGAAACCTTTGCTTGATAAAAGTCTTGCTTGATTTGCCTTGTTTCTTGTCTTAGGGCATGTAGCAACTAAAATGATAGGGGATGATAGACCCTTTGATCATTGGTCCTAGAGATGATGCCTAGTTAACTAGGTCATTGGGAATGGTGCCCAAATTGACCTATAACAAAAATTTTATTAGAAACAAAGCTAGACTTGTTTGTAAAGGGTATGCTCAACAAGAAGGTATAAACTTTGAAGAAACATTTTCTCCTGTAGCTAGACTTGAAGCCAATAGAATTCTTCTTTCTTTTTCAAGTTTTAAACAATTCAAAGTTTATGAAATGAATGTAAAATCCACTTTCCTCAATGGTGATCTATAAGAAGAAGTTTATATAAAACAACCAGAAGGATTCATTCTAGGAAATGATGAAAATTTTGTTTGAAAACTTAAAATGGCTTCACATGGTCTCAAACAAGCTCCATGGGCATGGTACTATCGTCTTGAAAAATATCTTCAACAACAAGGTTTGAAAAAGAGATCTGCTGACTGTAAATTATACACAAAAATTGAGAATGATAAATTATTGATTATTGTTGTGTATGTAGATGACATCATTTTTGGAAGTAATGAAAATTGCATGAGTCAAAAATTTGCTTTTGTTATGCAGCAAGAATTTGAAATGTCATTACTTGGGGAACTAACATATTTTCTTGGCTTACAAGTGCAACAAGAAATAGATGGCATATTTTTATCACAATAAAACTATCTCAAGAAAATTCTAAAGAAGTATGGGATGGAAGATTGCAAAACTGTGAGTACTCCAATGGTAACTGGATGTAACCTCAGTTCTCATGATGATTCTCCCATGGTGAATCAACTAGCGTATAGATCCATGATTGGAAGCCTATTTTATCTAACAGATACAAGACCAAATATTATGCATGGATTTGGGATTATTTTACGATTCCAAGCCAACCCAAAAGAGTCTCACCTTTAGGCTGTAAAAAGAATATTCAAATATCTACAGGGGACTCAAGACTTCCATCTATGGTATCCAAAGAATGTTGATCTCACTCTTCATGATTACACAGATGCAGATTGGGATGTAAATGTTGATGATCGAAAAAGCACTAGTGGTGGTGCATTCTATATTGGGCCTTTATTAGTATCTTGGTTTAGTAAGAAACAAAGTTTTATTTCCTTATCTAGTGTGGAAGCCAAAATTTGGTTGCCACATCATGTTGCACACAACTAATTTGGATGATGTAGACAGTACAAGACATTCAAATCAAATTTTCACCTCCCATCTCCATTCTATGTGATAATACAAGTGCCATTAGTATCTCGAATAATCCTATTATGCATTCCAAGACCAAGAAAATTCTTATCAAGTATCACTTCCTACATGAACAAGTGCTTGAAAAAAAGGTTAAATTGGAGTATGTTCCCTCCAAAGGACAAGTTGCAGATATATTTAATAAACCTCTTCCCAAGGAAGCATTCAAATATCTCAGACAAAAGCTAGGAGTTGTCTCTGCCTCTCTTATCAAATCTTCTTAATTTTAGAAGGTTAAATTCAGTACGCTGGTTTCATAAATGCAAATCGCATATATACGTGAGTTTTTGTGCATAAAAACATGTATGGTTTTTGGAGACAAAAACTCTCAGGGTCAGGTTTTAGAAAAGTTTGTGTTGATGTTGGGTAATCTCTGTTGTTGTTATAGTATTCATCTTACTGTATATTTCTTTGATATTTATCTCCTTGATGAAGATTCTTTGATGAAATTGGTTGTTGAAGGTGTCCAGGATGCACAAGTTTACGGGGAGTACTTGCCTTGTGGAAAAGGATGCATTGTTGGCATTATATTTGTTGTTGTGTTATGATATCCTGTTTGAGATTCTTTGGTTTTGGTTATAAAAATTCATTTCTGTAATTTGATGAAAAGTGCATGTTGAGACCTATGATATAAAATTGTTATATTCAGCCATGTAAGGACTTATTCAAATTTGTAAACACACTTGGTTGGGTAGTTGAGTAAAAAATTGTAATTCCACTTGGTTGGATCTTTGATGTAAGTATGAGTCATTGGTGATGAGAATGGTCATACTCGGTTGAGTTATAGAGTCATTTAATTCATTGAAACATCATTCTAAAGATTCATCATGAACTCAGGGGGAGCATGGTAATTTTAGTGCACTTCATATGTAAAAGGGAAGAGAAACCTTGTTTTGGTATTGATCCACCCTTTTCCCTTGATGTCAAAGGGGGAGAGTATCTTGGTGTTTGAATAATGGTTATGATTAATTAATCTATTTTTTGTGGTGATCAAACAACATCATGGTTGCCATCAAGTCCAAAGGGGGAGCTTATTTGCAATAGGATGCAATATGTTGTCCTTGATGGCCACCTACCTGATGAAGTTGTCCTTGATGGAAACTTACCTGATGAGTTGCATTTTGATAAGAAACCTATATGTTAAAGATGGAAAAATGATGTTTCTTCAGGTCAGTTCAGATGTTACAGAGAAATTAATTCCAGTAAGTGCCAGGAAAATGAAACAGGAAATATTTCTCAATGTATATGCACATTCGATGAAGGAAACCACATATGGAGGTGATGTATACACTACTTGGTATACATGCAACCCGCGTATACATCCAAAATTAGTATATACATATTTTTTATGAAGATAAGTCATGTATACACATGGGTATGAAGAAGCGAAGTCATGTATACCTTTTGCGCTCTAAAATTATGATACCAAGGGGCTTTACCATGGTATTAGCCCATAGTATTTAGCATTCTATCGTCTATTTGATTTCATCTGAGAATACCATCAACACTTGTGTGGTTTTGGCTCATGGTATTGATAAAGGCTAATCCTATATAAGGAAAGGAAGATCATAGTGCAAGGGTGTGCATGTGTAAGGGCTATCACTAACTACTTCTCTCTAAAGTATATATGCATAGGATGAACTATGTTTTATTGGTAGATCTGAATCTATGATGCACCCTTGAATATGATGATGGATCAAAATCTCTAGATCTAAAATGACTATGTAGATGCATGATCTAATTATGAGATGGAAAGATCGCTGACTCGACGCATGTTTACTAAAATGAAGTAAAGAAATCTGGGTAAGTTTATAGATATGCATCTTTCTATAGTAATAACATTTATAGATCTATACATTAGTTCATCACAGTGAAAGCACATATGGAAGTCAGGGTTTTCTGAAGCTTTCTGAAGAGGTTATCTGTTTAATAGTGATGTATTTATATTGTATTTATGTTGTTTGTTGATGAATTCTTCATGTAGATCTGGGTTTTTTGAATATTGTATATGCTGCCAAGTTGAATATGTACAAATTTGATCAATGAGTGAATAAATTTGTTTAATGATGAATGTCTAATTGAGGGTTCAATAATACTGAAAATATATCTAAGTAAAAGCCTCAGATATGGTTTTGAGACTGATCATATACTGTAAATTCAGTATTCTCAGATCTATACGCATGTTGGTGTGAAGGAAAATGCATATACACGTAGGTTTAGTAAATTGAAGTAGCGTATGCATTTTAAGATAATGAATGATCAAGGTTGAGATTAGTTCTACATGCTGATTCTGAAATAAGGGTTTATTACTTTGCTCTGGTTATAGTGATCTCACTGTTCCGATTGAATTTTGGGTGAAGTTTATTGGTGTTGATCTTTATGCTGAGTTTTGTTGAAGCAGTAGGATCCAGTGTGAAAATTGATGAAACGTGGTCTGCAGTGGTTCTGAGGGTCGAAGCCATTAGTATGGAAGTAGAAGCTTCCTGCCAGTAGAATATGGTGTTTTGAACAGGGGGTTGAATCTCCCTTCCAGTAGTGGCTGATAAATGAGATCAAGGGGTTAGAGCTCCCTTCCAATAGTAGCTAGAGGATGAGAGAAGGTTGCAACCTTCTGTAGGTAAATTCCTGCGTACTGATATGAGTCTGCATCAGTAAAATATTGTAAACAATTTTCCATATAATAAATATTGAAGACAAAGATGACAATAGTGGTGGTTTTATCTTGAATTGGGTGTCCACCTTAAAAACCTCATGTTCATGTGTATTTATTATATGTGATGATTTACTCTTTTCTTACTACACATGCTTACTACTTACTAAACATATGATGAATGAATGATGCACTGATTTAAGTAAATAATTATTTGTATAATAATATCTCTAGTCATACACAATTTTTCTTAAGGATATCTGCGTGTATACACTAGTTGGGTTCATTAAAGCTGCGTTTAGAAATAAGTAAGAAAAAAGTAAAATTTTTAAGTAATTTATAAATAGTGATTCACCCCCCCCCCCCACCCCCCCAGTATTTTTCCCAACAATTGGTGTCAGAGCAGGTCCTTTTGAATAATTTTAATTGCTAGAAGGAAGATCAGCTAAGATGAGCAATCAAGATGGGACAAAATCTATTAGGCCTCCTCTCTTCAACAGAAACAATTTAATCTTCTAGAAGAAAAGGAAAATATCCTATATTCAGTCTCTTGGAGCAGATGTATGGGCTATAGTTGAAGGAGGTTATCAATATCCAACTTCAATTCCAATAGATCCAACCGCAAGAAAGAACTATGAAACTAATGCAAAGGCATTCAATGCATTATTGGGAAGTTTGAATGAAATTTAATTTGTCAAAGTCATGTAGTTGAATACAAAAAAGGAGATATGGGACAAAATAATTCTGAGCTATCAAGGTGATGCCAAGGTGAAAATTTCTAAACTCCAAACTCTCAAAATTCAATATGAAAAACTCAGAATGGATAGTGAGGAAATCATTTCTATTTTCTTTTTATGTCTATATGATATTATAATTCGTATGAGAAATTTGGGCAAAACCATAACTGACACTACTCTAGTAGAAAAGGTTTTAAGATCCCTATCTCCCAAGTTCGAGTCAAAAGTGTCTGCTATTGAAGAGAAGAAGGATCTACAAACCCTTATTGTTGTTCATCTTCATGGGATTCTGATTGCATGTGAAATGGGGAAAGGAGGTCCATCTGAAGTCAAAGAATTTGTCTTTAGAGTTGCTGCAAAAGGAAAGGAAGTAGAAGAACAAGAAGGATCGAGGTATGTTTCAGAAGAAGATTAGATAAATTTTGTAAAGAAGCTACAACTTGGCACTGGAAGCTTTAGAGGTAAGCTTCATTTTAAATGTTTTTCTTGTGGAAGAGTTGGTCATTATGCTGCTAAATGTCCCCAAAAAAGATAACTATGAAAAGGGAAAGGAAGTGGAAAAAGGAAATAAGAAACGGTTTATCAATAGAAAAATCTATTATACTCATGAAGATAGTGATGGTCTATCAAATAGTGAGGAAGGAGAAACTGATCAAGATATTAGACTACTCATGGATTTTGAAAATGACTCTAGTGAGGCTAAAGATACTCTTATGGATGCATTAGAAGAAAATGATTTTCTTGAAGAAATAAATCATCTAAAAATATGTTTGGAAGAAAACAAAATTTCCATAGATACTCTAAAGAATCAGCTTATAAAAAAGGAGAAGCACAATGAGAACTTAGAATGTGAAATAGTAAGTCTAAGAAAGTAAATTGCGAAAGTGAAAAATTTAAATCTTATATTTGCTAAAGGATTTGAAACCTTAGATGAAACTATCAAGGTACAAGACTCTCCTCTTCTAAAGACAGGTCTTGGATATATCAAAGAATCCTCTCAGTCTTCAACACCAAGATATCTAAATGTAGCTAAAGCTAGCCAACAACATTTGGTCACTCAACAATAGAACAAAGAGTCCAGCTAGGTAAAGTATGACCACTTCAATTCATTGAAGAACAATAAAAAAAATATCAATCAACATGTAAACATAAATAGAAGGTCTCATGATCGCAAAATTTTCTTCTTTAATGGACAATGTTTCTCATGTAATAATTTTGTTCATAAAGCTGCTTAATGTGTTGCATACAAAACCATCATGACCAGAGAAGAAATAATGCAAAGAAATGAGTCTGGAATAAAGAAGAATACTTATAAATTTTCTCCTCTTCAAAATTAAATTGAATGTTCTTATTGCAATAACTTTGGACATGAAGAATCTGAATGCAGGAGAAAACTTCAACCAAAAGAGCATATACCTTCACATTCCAAGGTATGGAGAAAGAAGGACTTACAATTTGAAAGTTGTGGCATAGATTTATTTGTAGAAGGGGAATAAATTCAATGGTACAATGATAGAAGATGCTCAAAACACATGACAGGTGATAAAAATAAACTCCTTTCATACAATGCTCTATAGAAGGAAAATAATGTTACCTTTGGAAATGATTCTCCTACTGTCATTAAAGGAAAAGTTTATGTTTTTCTAAAAGTAAAGGTGAAAGCTAACAATGTTATGTATGTGGATGGATTAAAGCATAACCTATTGAGTGTGAGTCAAATGTGTGGTCAAGAAAATGAAGTTGTATTTAGTTCAAAAGAATGTGTATTACGTGAACTTGACACAGGAAAAATGGTAATAAAAGGAACTAGAACACCAAGCAATTTGTATGTATTGAAAGGTGGCCAAGAGCAATGATGCTTATGTAAATATTCATAAAATCGGTTATGGAACAAAATATTGGGACATTTAAGCTTATCTCAAATAAGCAAATCTAGTAGACTCAAAGTTTTTCGTGATCTTCCCAACATCACTCTACCTGAAATTACCATATGAAATTCATGCCAATTTGGTAAGCAAACCAGGGTGCAATTCAATGCCAAAGAAGGATCATCAAGTAAGCCTCTTGAACTTATACATAATAATATATGTGCTCTTGTAAGGAAAAAGTCACCTCATGGAGAACAATACTATATTTTATTTATTGATGACTTCTGTAGAATGCATTGGATCGGTTTGCCGAAACATAAAGATGAAGCATTTGAAAATTTTACGATCTTCAAAGCCTTCATTGAAAATGAATTAGATCTAAAAATAAAATGTCTTAGATCTGACCGAGGAGGAGAACATATATCAGATGAATTATTTGATTTCTATGAACATCATGGAATAAAAGGATAGTTTTTTGTAGCTGTAACCCCACAACAAAATGGCGTGTCAGAAAGGATGAATAGAATAGTTCAAAAGATGGCTCGTGCTATGCTTGATGAATCTGGAAATTCTGATACCTTCTGGGGAGAAGCAACACATACAACATTAAATATTCTTAACAAGGCTCATGTTCATGTGAAAAATGACAAAACTCCTTATGAGCTCTGGTATGGTAATCTACCCACTGTAAAGCATTTTAGAGTTTTTGGAAGAAAATGTTTTATTAAGAACAATGATGAAAAAATTGGTAAGTTTGACCCTAGAGCAGATGAAGGAACATTTCTTGGTTACTCTTCTAGAAGTAAAGCATATAAATGTTACAATAAAAGACTTCAGAAGATTGTTGAATGTATTGATGTTGTAATTGATGAGTTTCTCACAACTCCTAAAAGTGAAATAAAAACAGAAAGTGAAGATGATGATGATGTATATTTTCCCTCATAAAATAACAAAAATATAGAAGGAGAACCCAATGAAACACCAGAAGAAGATATATCTGAAGAGGCTCCATCCAGGTATGTTCAAAAGAATCATCCAAAATTTCAAATTCTGGGAGAAAAGGGATCAGGTGTCCAAACAAGAAGAACTCTTGTAGGATCCCCTAGCTATTTTACATTCTTATCCACTATTGAACTGCAGAATGTAAATCAAGCTAGTAAAGATGAATGTTGGATTCAAGCCGTAAATGAAGAACTTGATCATATTGAAAAGAATCATACTTGGGAATTGGTTCCAAGACCTCATAATAAAAATGTTATTGTAACAAAATGGATATTTGAAAACAAGTTAAATGAAAATGGACATGTTATTAGAAACAAAGCTAGACTTGTTTGTAAAGTGTATGCTCAACAATAAGGTATAGACTTTGAAGAAACATTTGCTCCTGTAGCTAGAATTGAAGCCATAAAAAAATTTCTTGCTTTTTCAAGTTTTCAACAATTCAAAGTTTATCAAATGGATGTAAAATATTTTTTCCTCAATGGTGATCTATAAGAAGAATTTTATATAGAACAACCAGAAGGATTCATTTTGGGAAATGATTAAAAAATTGTTTGCAAACTTAAAAAGGCTTTATATGATCTCAAAAAAGCTCCTCGGGCATGGTACTATCATCTTGAGAAATATCTTCAACAAAAAGGTTTCACAAATGGATTTTCTCACAGTAATGTATACACAAAAATTGGGAATGATAAATTATTGATTATTGTTGTGTGTGTTGATGACATAATTTTTGGAAGTAATGAAGACTCCATGAGTCAAAAATTTTCTTCTGTTATGCAACAAGAATTTGAAATGTCATTACTTGGGGAACTAACATATTTTCTTGACTTACAAGTGCAACAAGCGATAGATGGAATATTTATATCACAAGCAAAATATCTCAAGAAAATTCTAAAGAAGTAGGGGATGGAAAATTGCAAACTTGTGAGTACTCCAATGGTAATTGGATGTAACCTTAGTTCTCATGATTATTCTTCCATGGTGAATCAACCAGAGTATAGAACCATGATTGGAAGTCTGCTTTATCTATCCAGGATAAGACTAGATATTATAAATGTAGTTAGGATTGTTGGACGATTCCATGCTAACCCAAAAGAGTCTCATGTTCAGGTTGTAAAAAGAATATTCAAATATCTATAGGGGACTCAAGAATTTGTTCTATGGTATCCAAAGAATGTTGATCTCACTCTTCATGCTTACACATATGCGGACTAGGCTGAAAATGTTGGTGATCGAAAAAGAACTAGTGGTGGTGCATTCTATATGGGGACCCGATTAGTATCTTGGTTCAACAAGAAAAAAATTTCTATTGCCTTATCTATAGCGGAAGAAGAATATGTGGTTGTCACATGATGTTTCCCACAACTTCTTTGGATGATGAAAACATTACAATACATTCAAATCAAATTTTCACCTCCCATCTCCATTCTATGTGATAATACAAGTGCCATTAGTATCTCGAAGAATCATGTTATGCATTCCAAGACGAAGCACATTCCTATCAAGTATCACTTCCTACGTGAACAAGTGCTTGAACAAAAGGTTAAATTGGAGTATGTTCCCTCCAAAGAACAAGTTTTAGATATATTGACTAAACCTTTTCCCAGGGAAGTAGTCGAATATATCAAACAGAATATGTGATTTGTCTTTGCCTCTCTTATCAAATCTGCTTAATTTCAGAAGATTAAATTCAGTACGTTGGTTTCATAAAGGCCAATCGCATATATATATGAAAGTTTATGTGCATAAACCATGTATGGTTTCATAAAGGCCAATCGCATATATATATATATATATGAAAGTTTATGTGCATAAACCACGTATGGTTTTTGCTGACAGAAACTCTTTGGGTCAGCTTTTAGAACAGTTTGTGGTGTTTTTGGGTAGTCTCTGTTGTTGTTCCAATATTCATCTTACTATACCTTTCTTTGATATTTATCTCCTTGATGAAGATTCTTTGATGAAATTGGTTGTTGAAGGTGTCTAGGATGCACAAGTTTAGGGGGAGAACCAGTCTTGTGGAAAAGGATGCATTGTTGGCATTCTAATTGGTTGCTGTGTTATGATCTCCTATTTGAGATTCTTTGTTTTGGTTATAAAAATTCATTTTTGTAATTTGATGAAAAGGTCATGTTGAGACCTATGATGTAAAATTCTTGTATTCAGTCATGTAAGGACTTGTTCAAATTTGTAAACCCACTTGGTTGGGTAGTTGAGTCGAAATTTGTAATTCCAATTTGTTGGATCTTTGATGTAAGTATAAGTCATTGGTGATCGGAAAGTTCATACTCAGTTGAGTTATAGAGTCATGTACTTCATTTAAAAATATGTCTGAAGATTCAACATGAACTCGGGGGGAGCATGGTAATTTTAGTGCACTTCAGATCTACAAGGGAAGAGAAACCTTGTTTTGGTATTGATCTACCCTTTGACCTTGATGTCAAAGGGGGGGAGTATCTTAGTGTTTGAATAATTTTTATTATTAAGTAATCTATCTGTTGTGGTGATCAAACACCATCATGGTTTCCATCAAGTTTAAAGGGCGATATTGTTGGCAGTATGATGCAATATGTTGTCCTTGATGGAAGCCTACTTGATGAAGTTGTCCTTGATGGAAACCTACTTGATGAGTTTCCTTTTGATAAGAAACCTATATGTTAAAGATGGAAAAATGATTTTTCTTCAGGTCAGTTCAGATGTGACAGAGAAAGGAATTCCAGTAAGTGCCAGAAAAATGAAATAGGAAATATTTTTCAATGTATACGCAGGTTTGAGAAAGGCAACTCATGTATGGAGGTAATGTATATGCTACTTGGTATACATGCAACCCGCGTATACATCTAGAATTAGTATATAAGTAGTTTTTATGAAGAGAACTCATGTATACACACAGTTATGAAGAAGACAAGTCACGTATAGCTTTTGCACTCTAAAATTATGATACCAAGGGCCTTTACCATGGTATTAGCCCACAATATTCAGCATTGCATCGTCTATTTCATTTTATCCAAGAAAACCATCGACACTTGTGTGGTTTTGGCTCATGGTATTGATAAAGGCTAATCCTATATAAGGAGAGGAAGATCATAGTGCAAGGGTGTGCATGTGTAAGGGCTATCACTGAATACTTCTCTCTGAAGTATAGTTGCATGGGATGAACTCTGTTTTATTGGTAGATCTGAATCTATGATGCACCCTTGAATTCAATGATGGATCGGGATCTATAGATCTGAAATGACTATGTACTTGCGTGATCTAATTATGAGATGTCTAGATCGGTGACCTGGTGCAAGTTTTTTGAAATGAAGTAAATAAATCTGGGTAAGTTTATAAATCTTCATCTTTCTATAGTAATAACATTTATAGTTCTATACGCTAGTTCGTCAGAGTGAAAACACGTATACACATGGCTTTGTCTCAGCCAAAGCGCGTATGGAATTTAATGTTTTCTGAAGCTTGTTGAAGAGGTTATCTATTTAATACTGATGTAGTTATATTGTATTTATGTTGTTTGTCGATAAATTCTTCATGTATATCTGGGTTTTTTGAATACTATATATGTTGATAACTTGAATATGTACAAATCTGGTTAATGAGTGAATAAATTTGTTTAATGATGACTGAATGATTGAGGGTTCTTCAATAATGAAAATATATTTTACTGAAAGCCTTAGATCTAGTTTTGAGACTAATCATATACTGAAAATTCAGTATTATCAGATCTATACATAGGTTGATGTGAAGGAAAGTGTGTATACATGCGGGTTCGGTAAAGAAAAGTAGTGTATTCATTTTAAGATAATGAATGATCAGAGTTGAGATTGGTTCTAGATGTTGATTCTGAAATCTAGGTTTATTACTTTGTTCTAGTTACAGTGACATCACTGTTCTGATTGAGGTTTGGGTGAAGTTTATTGGTGTTGATATTTATTCTAAGTTGTGTTGAAGTTGTGGGATCTAGTGTGAGAATTGATGAAACATGGTCTGTAGTGGTTCTGACAGTTGAAGCCTTCAGTATGGAAGTAGAAGCTTCTTGCCAGTAGAAGTTGGTGTTCTGAACAAGGGGTTGAAGCTCCCTTCCAGTAGTGGCTGGTAAACGAGATCAGGGGGTTGGAGCTCCCTTCCAGTAGCAGCTAGATAATGAGAGAATTTTACAGCGTTCTGCAGCTATATGCTTGCATACTTATATGAGTCTGCATCAGTGCAATATTATAAGAAATTTTCCATATAATAAATATTGAAGACAGAGACAAAAATAGAAGTGGTTTTCTCTTGAATTGGGTTTCCACCTTAAAATCCTCGTGTTCTTCTGTATTTCTTATGTGTGATGATTTACTCTGTTCTTACTGCACATGCATACTACTTACTAAGCATCTGATGAATGAATGATGCAATTATTTAAGTAAAGAAGTATCTGCATAATAAGATCTCTGGCCATACGCAATTTTTTTTAAGGATATCAGCATGTATATGCTATTCGGGTTCATTAAAGTCATGTATAGAAATCAGTAAGGAAAAAGTAGATTTTTTAAGTAAGTTATAAATACTGATTCATCCCCTCCCCCTCTCAGTATTTTTCCCAACACCATCTTCTAGAAGTAATTACACCAATGAATTTTTGAAAAGAAAACTTCTTATTACACAAATCAATTTCTGAAAAGTAAACTTCTAATTACACCAACAAATTTTTGAAAAGTAAACTTCTAATTACACCAACCAATTTCTGAAAAGTAAACTTCTAATTACATAAACCAATTTCTACCTATGGAATCCCATTTTCTAATATGTAAAAATAAATAAAAATCCCTATTCCTAATCGAGATGACTATTTGAAATGGACTATTCTTACTCGAATCAACTAGTAATAAAAAAAATCACACATATTTAAATAAATCTTTACTTAATCCCCAAGTAGAATTTAAATACTAAATATTAATTACACCTTTAAGAAATGATGAAACAAGGATCTGACTATTTTACTATTGAATTCTATCATAAAGAAAATCACGAAAATTAGCTAGCTACTCAATTAAACTAATGTATATAATGAAATCAACATTTTAATAACTTCACTAGTCTGGAAATAAATCATGTGACATATTCAAAAATTTACTATCAATATTGAAACCATCATGAAATATTTCCCAACTAACTAAAACAAACTGTCAGCCTATACTATCTTTACTCTTAAACTTATATACACTAGAAATCAAATGCTACCACACAATGATCACTTCTAGTCTAAATGCATAACAAAATTGAGATTCTTCTAACACCCATTAGCTCATAAACCATTACACATTCAATTTATTTATCAAATAAAAGCTAAACCTCCACAATTTCAGCCTCTATCTATGAAATTCACTCTTCAGTTCATCCATATTAGAAATCAAATGCTATCACACAACAATCATTATATGCATAAGATAAATTGAATTTCTTCAGGCACTTGGAATTCGAAATCTAATACATAGTCCACCAAATCAAAACTACATCATAGATCAATCTATTCAATGCATCAAAGGAGGATTGGCTTCATAACTGCCATCACAAGTTAGAGTAATTGTTTTATATTTAGAAATTAATAGGGACTGGATTATTTTTACAGAGAGACATAATATATCTCTACATGATCGATTCACACAGTCATATGTTGATTTGAAAACTCATCCATGCAAATCCAGCACTCTTGCCTTCATGAAAAAACTAAAGAAAACAACAATTAACACTCTGATATTAATGAGCCTATGCCACACTGCTACTCAAAGAAATTGAATTTGATTTTTGAATGACTGGATGGAATTAAAACATAATAAATTAACACGCATATAAATACCTCTGATTCAAAAAAGGATCTTATCCCAACTGATGGTGGTCCTGACCACACCTAGGTAATCTTAAAGCGATTACAGTGGAAGAAGTATTCTAATACACTCAAATTAAAGACTCACAAGCAATCAGAAACTTGAAACAAACAGATCAAACAATATCCATGCTTGATTAATTGAAACTTGGTCTTCAATTACAAATCAAAAAATGTAAGAACAACACTTTACAATTCAATGGTATTCACTCATGATTAGAAGCTCTCTCTATACATGCAGAGCTCTGGAATTTATAGAGAGTTTTTGATGAATAGAACATAACCATTTTCCAAATAAATCATAACAACAAACTAATAGATGCCACATATAAATCTTCTGAAGAGCCTTCAAATGGATGATATGTTGAGTTTCATAGCTCGAGGAGCTAATTCCCATTTTTTTGAGCACAAGAAACTTATCCAAACTGTGGCTCTGGCTAAAAATAATCAAATTCGAATTTCGACCCGAATTTGTACTTAAAAATGCATTGGGAAATTCCCCTGACCATAAATCCTTCACAAAGACAGATTTTTCCAAATGGTTTCTGGGTTAGATGAACATGTGTACACTAAAAAAAAACCCCATGTTGGAATTTCATGATTCTTCTTTATTTGATCACAAAATTTATAGTTTTACCTACAACAATTCCGTACTCAACTCTGCAGCAACTAGTTAAAATTGACTTTTGGAAACTTCTGGCAATAGAATGCTTCGAAAAATGAACTTAGTGAAACCATCATTAATAACTAACAAATAAATCATATATAAACATATAAAATCTAAATAAAAAAAATTATAATCAATCACGAGGCATAGGATGTGGCTTAGTGATAAATGATGGAATTATGACGTGAAATGAGTGTAAGGGTGTCGAAATTTATGTTATGAATAATTTTACTATTCAATGAAAAAATGGCATATATGAGGCTCAACAAGCCCTTTCCCTAGGAAATTTTTATAACTCCCCCCAAGTTCCCAAGGCTGAGAGTGGGATTAAAGGAAGGTAACCAGAGACCAACCTTTGGGTTAGGTAGCTAGCCCTATAAGGACCAGAGAGGGCTCTCTCAATGTCACTTTGTTGTCAATTAAATGACTAAATATTTAATTATCTTAGGCTAGGTATCTAATCTCAATAAATAGGTTTTTGTTTATTTTATTTTTTTTATGCTGGATAGGAATGTGAGTAAGGAGACTAAGTCTAGGGATTTAGGTCAAACTTCAAGGTCATTTTGCAGAGAATATGGATGAGGCACGGTAGGTAGCTTGAAAGCATGCATAGTTTGTAATTTGTATAGGATTAAATGATATAAATTTGAAATAGCACTAAGGTGAATTCATTCATTTAGAAGAAAATAAACGCATAATCTGAATCTTATTAAAACAAAGCATGAAAAGGCATGTTTTCTGCGTATAAAATGACAATATAAACACATAGAAGCATGTATATGAAAGAGTAAAGTGTATCATTCAACATGATAAGACAAACATACAGAGAAAGAACAAATGATCCAAGGCATACCATAAGATTCTCAACAAAATTTTTGCAACATTGTCTTTGATTTCATTCCAAAAGGCATGTACAATAGCTCCATTGTAAAAAGAAACTATCCAACCAAAGAGATGACTAAAGAGGGCCTACTTATAGAAATCATGCATAATGACACCTCATAGGGTCGAAATCCCATCCACAATGCATCGTAAATATATGAGATGAGTCACTTCCTAGAATCTAGGGAGGTTAGAAACCATTCCCTCAAATTCATCTATAGACTAAGAATGTTTGTCCCCCACATTAAATTAAATGTTTTTGCATGATAAGAGGTAAAATAAAACTCAATTACTCCAATTCCCTATCAAAGGACAGAAAAACCTCGAAATTCTAACTTTTTCTAGGCTTGACAAGTGTCCTAAGAAATCCTATGTAGATGTGTAACATTATTTACATATGTGTAACAGACCTTCACATATGCGTAAAAAAAATTGCAGCTTCTTTTGAGGGATTTTTAGAACTCAAAATCCAAATCCTAAAGAGAGGTACACTAGCCCTGTGCATCTACTTTCCATAACATCTTGAATTTTGAAAAATGATCCATGGAAAGGCCTCCAAAAATTGATTCTCCTAATGTTACTTTAGGTGCGTAACAGACTGTCAAAAATATTGGTAGAAGCATAGAAACTAGTGGTTTTTGGCTTTTTATTTCAAAATAGAGCTTGTCATGTAGCAAGGTTTCTTGATCTATGATATAGTCATAAAAAATGCATCCAACCATGTAAACCATTCATCATTTAGGTTCCCTAGTAAAAAACATAACAACATGGTGTTACACATCTGTGAAGGCTGAATTTCTAGTTTAGTGAAAAAACCACTAAAAATACCAAAAATTCTCAAAAATTCACCATATTTGTTTTGTGGCACCTATGTATGTTGTGATAAATAGCCAATGAATCTTCAGAAAAAAAATCTAAATCATTCTTCTCCTTTAGTTTCATTTGAGCCTCTTTGAGCTTCTCTTTCACTTGTATAATCCTGATTTGTGAAATTTTGTTCCTAGTATAATAATGATTGGCCATATGCCTCTGAATATTGTTGTATCTTTTGGCTCTTTTAAAAATATTCTCCAAATTTTATTCACCCTTCCTAGCCAGAGTTATCTATCTTTATTGATCTCCATATCTATTAGCTCATCAAAGGTTAATTGTTGAGGTGGATTAGTTCACTATCTTTCTAGCTCCAATGCCCTCTTAAGGCCTCTTGTATTTAACCTTCTTGGTTGTGTTTCAGTATCCATGTCTTGCATTTGATTAACATCTATTATTTTCTTCCCTTTACCTTTATTTGTCTCTATATCTACCTCAGGTTTAATTTATATCAGTTGCTTCACCTTCAATTGCTAATTTTATTGTTGTAGGAAAGTAATTTGAGAAATTGCAATGGATAAAATCTGCTTCAACTCTGTTATTTCCTCATCTTTCTCCCTAATGATCTCCTCGGTTGATTTTAATTCAACCTACTCTGCTACCTCAACTTCTAAGGGCATTTTTTCATCATTTTGGTGCAATGGTGATTCAATCTGATGCATGAGTGGCTTCTCTTGTATCTCTCTTTGCTCAGCTATGGTATCAAGTGTAGATACAATTTTGATGGATATGGGAGAAAAGACCAGTCTCTTTCCCTTCTAATAGGTGTGAGTGAACTCAACAACCTTAGGAGCCTTTGAAATCTGAGTTTACATGCTGCAAGAGCCAACATCCATTGGTTGTGCCGATACCGATGGTGATGGTGTGCTATGCATAATAGGAGGACTAGTAGTTGATGTTGAAGGTTTCCCAAGTCATGTTGAGGGCTAAGAGATGATGCAAAACAATAAGTTTGACTAGGCCATGGTGGAAAAGACTTGGGTGATGATATTTGTTTATGCTCCTGTTATAGGTCAATTTGGGCACCATTCCCAATGACCTAGTTAACTGGACATCATCTCTAGAACCAATTATCAAGGTCTATCATTTCCTATCATTTCAGTTGCTACATACCCTAAGACAAGAAATAAGACAAATCAAGCAATACTTTCATCAAGAAAAGGTTTCCAAAGTTTGAAGCTTATTATATAGCATATTAGAGCTTACCAATGCGGGCTCTAAAGGGCCTAAGTGAATTTCATATGCAGGTAGCCCCATGCAAGGCTACTCTGCAAAACACTTCCCGACATTCACAGGTGCATTGGTCACATTGGGAACAAAATTCTCATTGTTCTGGAGTCTCCACTTGGCTAGTGCCTTCTAGAAGAGTTCACATGTGTCAAGCTTCGGATCCAAGTGTCTATTTGACATCTACATTATTGGAAACATGTCTTGCCTATTATTGTAAAGTCATTGATTGCAAAACAACCTACAACTCATCTATAAATTGAGCACATATCTGAGTGCTTGAGGACGAAGAATTTGAGTATAGAAATGTTGGAGAATTTTCAATTGAGAGCTAGATTTGTGTAGCTACTATTGGAGAGATTTATATTGTGATGAGGCTTGGGAACATTGCTGGAAGGTCACTTCAAATCATTCACTAGGTTGTAACCTCTCCTTCTATCATCAATAAAGAGTACTGCTTATTTTTCCCTATATGCATCTGTATTGGCCTTTATTTTCCATATTGCAAGATCTTAGTTGATATGTATGGTTTATGCTTTACTGATTTAGCTAACTAGCTTGAATAGATATCTATATTATTGCATCTTCTGCTATTTCAGTGTTCTTTCTTGCAGGACACATTCAACCCAAAAAACCGCTTGAATATGAAGCTGCAATAGAAGTGACAGAAGGAGCCATTTGGAAGCGACGAAACAAGTAAGCCTCTAATCCTCTCTGTGTATGTGTTTTGAGTTAGGAGAAATAGTCGTATAGTCTTTCACCTAGTGTTCTAGACTAGCACCTACCTAGGTAAGCGTGATTTATCCGTAATTCACAATTCTGGCCCAACAAATTGGCGACTCTGTTGGGGAGAATTTCTCTTAGTACTAGGTGTTTAAGCCTCTGATTTTCTTTGTTTATCCACCCAGTAGTTGTTACTCATAAAGATTAAAAATTTTCAAAGCCAAATTAGCAAAGACAGTGAGTTAAACAGTAGTATTTTTCTTTGTGTACTGCGCCCAACGCACCTGTCTCCCCTTGGAGACTGCGTTGACTCCTGAAAGTACCCAAATTCCATTGAATTTTCCTTTGCAATTTGCTTTAGTTTTTTTTGCTGCTATGTTTTGAAAAGTTTGATCCTCAATTGACCAGTGACTCTATATACTTCTTCTCCTTTTATTGAATTTTTTTTTAATGTTGTTTTAAAAAAAAAAAATCTTTATCATTGACAAATTGATTTCAAAGTAATTTTTATGGTCGCATTAAGAACAATTTTCTTTTGAAATAGGAAATTGTCGTAAAATATTCATTTCCTTGATAGGAGAAATTATTTTTGAAATCCTTAATTTTCCTTCAAAAGAGAAATTGTTGTTTGTATTCTTTGTTTCTCAAAAGTAAAAAGAATTTGAATTGTTGATTTAGTGGACCTGGTTTTTCTGCATTCATAACATTAAAGAAATTGAAAATAAAAACTTGCATTTTCATGTAGAATAATGTGTGTTTTGCAAAAGGAACATTAGGAAATCTGCATTTAGTTTGTGATTCATTGATTTTTTTTGTTCATTGATTTGTTTTCTCACAAATTATTTTCTCTCTTCCCTTAGTAGCTAGGTTTTTCATTGAAAAAGCTGAAAGTGAAAGATTGTTTATCACTATTAGCTTGCATTTAAGGAATTTCATACATATCTTCGTGGTGAACCTTTGAAAGGAAAATTTTTAAGTAAGATCAACATAAAATTAATCTCAATTTACTTAACAACACATTGGAACCATAAGGGTAAGATTTAGAAGGTCTAGGCTAGAGGCATGTTTCCACGTCGTAAGACATAGCAGTTGTCGTTAACTTTCTTGTGATACATTCCGAGTGTGATACCTCACTCCACATACGTAAGTATATCGTAGCTCGTCCACTTATTTTCGGGTATATTAGGTAGTGTTACAGTACGATAAGTATAAAGGGGTGCTCTCACTGTGCGGTTTCGCATCAGACGGTGCTAATACGGACTTGGGCCTCCACGTACCTTTGGGTATATTTGGGAGGACAACTTTTAGGTGCTATCCATCCATATTGAACTGAGTCGACTACCTTGAAATTGTGATACACTGAAGACAACATTCGGGGATATTACCTGCCCATACTTCTTGGTTCACAAGGAGGTATTATGAAGTTCACAGTTTCTTGGTAAACCCTTTTGCCTAGCATTACCCTCTTTTTGTTTATTTGTTTTTTTATTAAAATAAATAAGTAATCATGGAATAACAAAATCCTATCCCCCATCATTCGCGTAGATTAGCTTTAAAACCACCTTTACCACTAGAAGTTACTTCTGGTAGGCAAAGGAGATCACAATCTGTCGATTCAAGTATAATCCGTACCTTTGGTGAAACATCATATTTTAAACTAGAGTTAGCTCAAATTTTTTCCACACATCTCGGTTAGTCTACTGTTGTTGAAACAGAGACTTCATAGCTACCCATGGTCACGATCCATTAAATCGCTGAGACCATACCTCCTGGACTATCCTGGACTAGACATTGTTCAATCAAAAATTGATCCAGATCCTGTCTCCTCTTTGCTAGAACATCTGAATCCTAAAGTCAAACAACCAAAATTTGTTTCTACCTTGGTCATCCCACAAATTTTTGTAGCTATTGAAACTCCTATATCCCACAGTCAACCATCTGAAATATATTTTGGGCCTAACGGTGAAGTTCTTCCTCCTGGTTTAATTGTGATTGAAGAAATCCAACAAGATGATACACCTTTAACTCCAACCCATTTTGGGGGGACCTTTACCTGTACAAGTCTTTTCCTCAATCGTTTCCATCTTCTTTGTTGATCCTGTTCCCATTCAACCTCCGATCGATTTTCGAGGGTATACATTTGGTCACACGACCATGTCCAAACCAAAATCTTTGGTTGGGTTTGAAGTTCAAAATATTTCAGCTCCTACCCTCGCTACTCCGTTGATGTTCACAACGTCACCAGAGTCATATTTGCATGGTGGCCCTTCGATCCCAACAGGTTACAAATCACTATCTAGAACTTTCTCTGGTGCATCCTCACGATCATGGTCTTTGCCAATGTCATCATCACGTATTTTAAATGGTATTCCTATCGTTAGTACTGAACGACTTGATTCATTACATACATCATTAGGGAAATATCAAGTCAGTCCTTTTGGTTAATTCCCTTAATTACCATATCAACTGGACTCCCAACATTTGGAGAAAATTATTTTTTGTCTTATTATCCTCCTTATGCTGGGGGGTAACCTTTGGTCACCCAATATGATAGTACTCTGTCACTTTTTGGTCAAAATAATGTTGAAATGAATGTTTGTCAATGGAAACCCACTCTGCCTATCCAACCATAAACAATTGTACACTTGTATCAACAGGTTCAACCTGTTACACCCACTTCATTACCACTTGTTAATACATCTATACCCCTGTTACAGAATCAAAATATTTTACATCAACCTTATCAGGCGGGTCATTCAACTCAATATCATCAAATGTCGGGTCCACGGACTCAAAATCCTTTGGTTAATTTACAACAACCTGTATCAGGAATCATTTATTCACAAGTTGGTGTACCATTTTATGGGATGTCACAAATGAAACCTGGTTATACATATCAATCGAATCCAAGTTATACTAATTTGGGTTATAACATTGGTGGACAGACCCCTTGGTAACCACAAGCACAAATGCCTCAAACTTCATTTCAACAAGTAACATATCCAAGTTTTGGTCAATAGAATCCTCAAGCGTTTGCTATGCAAAACAACCCCTATCTAGGTTACTAGCAACGGATTCTGTATGCTGGTGCTCAAAGGCATGTTGTTCAAGAAATTCCATCTTACCTTGGCTATGCTCAACTTGAACTTAATCGACAATTACCTTTTGTTGTAACCTTTGAATTACCAGATTTAAACTGGGTAACCAATGACACTATAAAGTATGCTCCTTGGTGGCTAGTGATCTCTCATAAATTACCCTCCGATATTCCTAAATTTAATGGAAACCCTAGAGAAGATCCGTCGACTCATGTCATGACTTATCATTTATGGTATTCATCAAATTCCCAGAATGATGATTTAGTTCAACTACGTCTTTTCCAGCGTACACTTACAAGTCCGGCTGCTAAATGGTACATTGAGCTACCTAGAGCTTCTTTTGATAGTTTCACTGCCCTAACTACTGTCTTTTTTACCCATTTCTAGTTACTGATCAGATACGAAAATGGAATGTAACTCTTGAACAACTTCAAACAAAATCATGCTATTCACATTTCTGATCATATTCATGAGTGGCATCGTCATCGATGAATGTTTAAGACATTTGTTCCGAATCAGCACCTTGTTGAATGGTTCATTAAGTCCATGTTACCAACTATAATTAAGGATGTGGCTAAGGGTGGTGTCATCATGGAAGAACAAGTTATCACTCTTGCCCAATATTTAGGCTTGATTTACACTCAGTCCGACACGCTCTATGAAAAAATTCCTAATGTTCCAGAGACGGCTTGATAGGCACTACAAACACACACCACGCTACTGCATCTGATCCTGATCCTACTTCCAAAATTAATTCCATGTCATTCGATAAAGGAAAAAGTGACAAGCAACCAGGAAGTAAGAAAAAGGGGAAATCAAAGAAAAAGAAAACTTCTAACCCATAAGAAAGACCATCTGATCAACCGTCTGGACCACGGAAACCTTGTTATCCATGAATAATCTGTGATGAGGAACACTTTGTTAGGGATTGTCCTCACCATGCTGAAGTCTCAAGACTTCCCATGCATTAGCTGTGTTGACAGAACCATTTCCAAATCCGGACACCAATTTGGTTGCTACGGATCCAGCTCCTAGTTCACAAGTGTTAATGTTATCCACCACAAAACCTTCACAGGATATTTTGGTGCCAATGCGTAATAAAGACTATGGTAGTCTGGTCACTGATCAACCTACTACCTCGACAACGAATCCATCTACTGAATCAGTACCACCCACTGTTATTCTTGAATTGACAATTAAGCCACCAAAGGGAGTAAGTCATAAATCGACATATAATCCTCGAGCAAGAGCTGCAAAAAATTATAATATAGTTGAAGATTTGGCTCAATCCCCTTCAGCTATTTCTGCTCTTGAGGTATTACAAAATTTTCCCTCCCAGAAACAGGCTTTATTGTCGGCCATTGGTGGAATTTATCCGACTGATTGTAATCTTGTCGTCTTTAATCATGCAGGCTATGTGCCATAGCTACCAGTAGAATTGGCATTCTCCATACAAGTAAATGTTCTCAATCACCTTGTTCATTGCACTATTATTAATGAGGGAAAATCTATGTGCATTATGTATCTAAACTGTTCGAATTCACTTGGCTTGCCACGATTATCACAATCATCAATGACGTTGAAGGGTTTTGATGGAAGAACATATAAACCTTGTGGTATTATCAATAACCTGCATGTTGAACTAGGGGGAAAAACAGTGAATATTTATGTCGAGGCTGTTGATGGACCCCTTGACTATAATATTTTAATTGGAATACCATGGGTATATGAAATTACTGACATTGTTTCTACATACTTTATAATGATTGCCTTTCCACATAAAGGTACAATCACAGTCATTAATCAATTATCCTTTTTTGCCTCCACTTCACAAGTAATTGGAAGTGTTCCGTTTGTTCACTTACCCCAACTAGAAATTCATAATATTGGTGTAGGACTATTAAAGGATTCCACTCTTATGGGAACCTTTGCATTACTGCCACCCACGACTTCAGCAGAAATTGCAAGTGTAGAGACCTGCTACATGATTTCTTCCACTCTATTTGGATTAAGGGAGAGTACGGGTGATTATGCTATTTCTACGTTGGATGAATTTTTACTGCCCAACCCTATTGACCAAGCATAGAAATCAATCTATTTGGCTTGGGCGGAAAATCTGAAATTAGCATCGCCGAGTGTTCGGGTTGATCGTTCCTTATATTTTGGTACTCCATCTAATCCATTTTCCTAAAATTTTTTGGTAGATAAAAATATTTTAGAATCTATGATTTCAGAAGTAAACCATGGGAAGATTATCATCATCATTCCCATCTTCTTGATTATGAAGAAAACAATCTCAGTGAACTATATCACCCACCCAAAAAAAAATTATTTTTTATTTCTTTACCAATTAATGCAATCGATTCTGAGCGAAACTTATCAAATATCAAAGAAACCATTTCTATCGATATCTCAACCAAACCGAGCATTTTAGAAAATACTCATGTCATTGTATCTTGTTCTCCATCATAAATTGATTCATATCGCTCTCTATTTCGTGAATTTCATGATGTATTCGCTTGGTCTTACGAGGAAATGCTAGGCATAGATACTAGTATAGTTGAACATAATATTAATATGTATCCTGATGTCAAACCGGTGCACCAACGGCTTCGTCCTATTCATCCAAATAAATCTGCTGCCATCAAAGAAGAAGTTGAAATTTTTTTTCATGTTGGTTTCATTTACCCTGTTCTACTAATTGAGTGGGTTTCCAATATCGTTCCCGTTATGAAAAAACAAGGAACCATTAGAGTGTGTGTTGATTATTGAGATGTTAATCATGATTATCCAAAAGACAAATATCCTACTCTCTTTATCGACCAGATTATTGAAGATTGTGTTGGATGTGAAATATTCTCATTCATGGATGGATTTTCCGGCTATAATCAAATCAATATCCACCCAGATGACCAACATTAGACAACATTTATCTGTCCCTGGGGCACATTCACATATAGGAAACTTCCATTTTGTTTAAAGAACGCTAGGGAAATTTTTCAGAGAGAAATGGATTATGCTTTCAATGACATCAAGCACATTTCTCAACCATATCTAGACGATTTACTAGTGCATTCACGAAATCATATTGATCACTTGATGCATTTGAGATAAATTTTCTTACGTTGCCGACACTACAAAATACGCCTCAATCCACATAAACGTGTAGTTTTTGTTGGTTTTGGTCAATTGCTCGGTTTCGTAGTCTCAAAACAAGGAATTTGAATAGACCCATTGAAGGTTTAGGCCATTATTGATTTTCCTGCACCGTCAAACTTACTTTAGATACAGAAACTTCAAGGAAACACTAACTTCCTGAGAAGGTTCATTCCAAACCACACTGAAATGGCTAAAGGTTTTACTCGATTATTGAAAAAGGGGGTTCCCTTCCATTGGGATCAAGTTGCGCAAGCTTCTTTTGATGTTGTCAAGGAAACTCTTGTCCGAGCATCATTAATGTATCCTCCTAATTATCAAAATGATTATTTCCTATATATCGTCGTGGCTGAAATGACCATCACTATGGTTTTGGTCCAAGTAGAAGATGGAATTGAAAATCCGATCTATTATTTGAGTCGTAATCTCAATGATACAGAAGTTAAGTACTCATACATGGAAAATATTGCCTTGGTAGCTGTTCAAGCTATCCAAATATTTCACCATTATATCCTACTCCGAAAAAAAACAATAGTTTCAGATTGAAACCCCATGACTTATATCTTATCACGTCAATTGGTGGGGGGTAAATATTCAAAATGGATTGTCATTTTGTAGAAATTTGATTTGGAATTCATAAAATCCAAGTCAAAGAAGTCTTTAGTTTTGGCTGAGCTTCTCTATGACCTTCCCTTTGATAGTACTTCTACTACGTTGCAACCATCTATTCCAGATGAGTCTTTGTTTCTGATTAGATCATCTAGTCCTTGGTATGGGGATTTCGTCATTTATCTCCAAACCCAAACTTTTGGACCTAATACTTCTCGCTCTAAACAATGAAGTATTCATTACCAAGACAAATATTATCTTATCGTCAACGATACACTTTATCTTCGTGGTGTCGATATCATTTTATGGAGGTGCCTCACTCATGAGGAGGCCGAAAAAGTGTTAAACGATTGTCATGCTGGGGCTTGTGGTGGACACTTATCTGGATATGTGTTAGTATGAATATTAATTCCAGGCATATGAAAAAATACCACTTTAGTTGCGCATAACAAACAAACCCAACGACAGAAATGACTGCTAATATCTTCCGATCTGCAGTTAGGTGATCAAGATAAGTGCTGCAAAAATCTAGATCTATGCATTAGAAGACATTAAACAGTAGAAAAAATAAGTTTTAATCCATGCATCCAATAGACAAGAAAAGAATATATCAAATGAATTTTGTATTAATGGCACTTGGGAGGAAAACACAAGAGGGTGTTCCCTATTCTCCTCAATGGGATGGGTTCTTGTAAGTCCTTAGCATTTTAGATCTAGAATTCCTCTCTCTTCATGGTGTAGAAAACCAAAACAAAAATAGTAGCAAAATATGACTAATATGGTGGATCAATAGCCAGACCAAAAGTTTAGATCTAGAGTGATCTTTAGGCAACAAAAGGTGAAAAATGAATAGGAAAACCCTTCTATTTATAACAAAATATTGAGTTAGTCCATATATTGGTGCATAGTTAAAATATTATTAACCAAATCAAGATCCAACTTTTATGGAATATTTTATTATATTTATTGGAGGGAAAAGGAATTTGACTTGGGTCAAGTCCCTTTATTTATAAATAATAAATAAATAAATGATTTATTTATCATTTTAAGGATGTGGTTGAGTAATAACTAAATAAGTAATGATTTATTTAATTATTTAAGGGTGATTTAGTCATATTTAACAAAGAATATTATTTAAATAAGGTTTAAATAACTATTATTTAGGAAATAATAAGATAAATAATGATTTATCTAATTAATTTCCTTGTTTTGGGTTAAATATAACCAAGAATATTAATCAAACTACTGTTTAATTAATTATTCCTTTGAGGAAAATATTTAATAAAGGTGGTTTACTAAGTTATTTTTCATAGTGAATGCGATTTTACTTGGGGTAAAATTGGTCTTACATGGTGTACTTGGGTCCATCTAATAACAATCGGTTAGATGAACAAAAAATGGTGTAACAGATTTCCCCCCAGCGTGTGAGTGTTAGGAGTTAATCATATGACCAAAGTACGTTGTAATAACTCAATCATTAGACGTCGAAGGGGAAGTCAAGGAGAGAGGATTATAAGGTAGACCAAAGTGCTGAAAGAAATAGACCCTGAGGAGGCGAGACTTGTAGGTGCGACAAGTCTCTTTGATGAGTGAGTACCTGCTATAGGCGGCGGGGGAGGCATACCTATGCCCGCCGAGGCAATAGTACAAACAATAAGGTATCTGGAAAAACATGGGACGAAATACTATAGGATATGTTGGCATAAACATGAGCCAGATAAATAACATGATAATGAATCTCACATACATATTGTGCCTAGGATAACAGCTAGGACTTGTACAATAATATCTGAGTACATGAGATATAAATGCAACCCAGATGCCCCTGAAAACAGGAAAGGGCTCTTAAAATATGACTGATACATGCAAACAAAAAGGAATTGCAACTGGATGAGGCCGACATCATCAAATATATGGAGCTGCATCGAAGGCTGTAATGAAGAGGTCATCCGAGTGTGTGGGGGGCTACCTGTAGGGCCACCCCCTCATGAGGGATGAGAAATCTCACACACACCCGGGAATCACTGATGTTAGCTGTTGTATTACTGAACCATCGAGTATATAGATCTCGATCGTGCTGAAAGGAGCTGGAGCTGAGAAAAAATCAAGTCAAAGGGCAATAAGGAGTCCCTTTGCTTGATCTAAGGCACCGAAAAAGAGTGGAAGTTGGAACCAAGGTACACCGCCCTCTAGACCTATCTTCTGGAATGAATGAGTTGATGTCGACAGAAGGAGGTCCACCATCGGTGAGGCAATAAGGGATCCTCAACTAAGGCATGATAGAAAATAGTAGAGTGACCGACAAAATGACACCAATGATGATGATGAAATGGGGAGGACTGAGTAGCTAACGGACGACTTCCCTTGTTAGAGTATATATGGAATGGATGAACTGGTAGTGACTAATGCAATATCATGAGGGATAGGGGACAGTGGGACTGAAGGCCATAGTGTGGGACACGAGAGAGGGACCAAGCAATGAAGGATGGAAGACTATAGCGGGATGCAAAGGAACTAAGGATAGATTCCATGAATGAAATGATGACTCATCTCAAATGCTCTAAACAAGGGTGAATCAATGGTGCTGCCACACAGAAATGTTCTAATGGGGACCATACAAACATGAGTACAAAACGGTAACTCATGATGAAATTTGACACTAGTGTGGACAAGTATGGAGGCAAAGTGGTGCCCCCTAGTACAAGTGTTGCAAGTGAAGAAATTCGATTTTGTGAGGGGGGGGTGAAGTGATGCTTCTTGGCCAAAAAGTGTACCGGTGAAGTATCAAATCAAAAAAAAGCATGAGCTGGCTACCTAAAGAAAATAAAACATTCATTTTTGGAAGGAAATGCTAAGGGTAATATTTCTTCAGATAGAGTGCATTGCGAGGATTGGGAAGGGGATGGCCTTCAAAGTCCTCTAAAAGATATTCCCACTTGCCTAAATCCTTAATAATGATGTAAGGTCCTAGACATAATGTGTCAAACTTCCCATGACCAAGGACATCATGGGCCTGGTCATACACTAGAATAAGATCACCTTCGTGAAAAGTACGAGGTTGCACTTTTCGGTCATATTGAGCTTTGGTGCATTCCTTGGCCACCTCAATGGTTTGTAATGCAACATGACAGTCCTCAAAAGCACATTCAAGCATGATAAGTCTTAGTTCTAAAGTTTGGGTGTCAGGGAGAAGCTCGACGGCGAGACGAAGGGAAGGGATTTCACACTGGATCGGTAAGACTGCCTCCTCTCCAAAAACAAGGTGGAAAGGAGTGAACCCGGTGGTGGTTTTAACAGGGCCCACAAAGCAGGGAAGAGCATAAGGTGCCAGTTGGTTTTGTGCTTATCCACCTTCCCTTAAATCATGTTTTTAAGAGTTTTATTGACTGCTTCAACTTTTCCATTACCTTGGGGATAATAAGAGGAGGAATATTGGTGCTCAAAGCCCAACAGTGAGGATAGCTCACGCCATATCTCATCTTCAAAATGTCGGCCATGGTCGGAAACCAATTGTTTCGGAACTCTGAATCGATAAATCACATGGTTAAAGAAAAAGAGGGTTGCGGTAGCTACCATGTTGTTAAACGTTGGCATGGCCTCAGCCCAATTAGTGAAATAGTCAACCACCATGATGATATAGTTATGGTTACTAGCTGATGATGGTTGAAACTCCATAAAGTCTATGGCCCACTTACAGAAGGGGCCAGCGGAGATGACAGGATGGAGGGGAGCTGGAAGGGCTCATGCCTTAGGGGAAAAAATTTGGCAATTGGGATAGTGTTTGACTGCGTCAATGCAATCACCAAAGAGAGAAGTCCAAAAGTACCCATCACGCATAATTTTTTGGGCAGTGGCCAGACCGGAGAGGTGGCCACCGCAAGCACCACTATGATAGGCATTTAGGACTTGTTTTGCTTCAGCCTGTGTAACACAATGACAAAGGACAAAATCTACACCATGATGATAAAGGTCGTCGCCGATAAGAAGGTAGTGGGGGGCCTGGTGTTGGATACGTTGTCGAGCATCACGGTCAAGATGGAGGGCACAATTTTGAGTTCACAAATAAGTGAGGATGTCCCCATATTAGGGGTCATCTGTGGTAATGGAAAATAAGTGTTCGTTGGGGAAATTATCATTAACTGGAGGATCCTACGTACTTGTAGGTAGTTCGAAAATGAGTTCAGCAAGGGCTAAACCTTTCTTACTTTTTGGTGTGACAAATTCAAGATTGAATTCTTGGAGGATTATGATCCAATGGGTTTAATTCCCTCTGATGATTCGATGACTTAATAGGAAGGCCATGGGGTTGGAATTAGTCACAACCTTGGTGGAATGCATGAGGATGTAAGGACGAATTTTCTGGACCGAGAACATGACAGCCGATGTTAATTTCTCTTCATGTGAGTAGGATACAGGAGGTCCTACTAGGTTCTTACTGACATAATAGACAACATGCTCAATTCCATTGTCATCTTCCTGAATAAGGACTCCAATGACCGAATGGGTGGAAGTAGAGATATATAGGATGAAATCCCTATCAAATTTAGGGGGACAAATCGAGGGAGTAGATGTGAGAGCATGCTTTATGGCATCAAAAGAATTTTAAGCATAGGCATCCCATACAAAAGGGGTATGGGAGCGGAGAAGTCTAAGGAACCCATGCATGGTGGTGGCATAGTCAGGTATGAACTGGTGAAGGAAATTAGCTTTGCCTTGGAGGCTTTGTAACTGGCATAGAGTGCGGGTGATGCAGGAGCATTAGGCAAAGCGAAAATACTTTGTAATTTATTAAAACTTAGGGGTTTTTAAGTTTTTAGAGGAGCTATATTTTTATGAATTATTTGAGTGTGTTTTAAGTATTTTTAATTAAATATTGTAAATAATTGAGAATATGAGATAATTTGGTCAGTTGAGGATGTAAAGGGATGAGATATTTTTCTAAATATTAATTTAGAAATTAGTTTCATTAATTATGGGTGAGAGAGGATCCTTAGGGATTCAAGAGTGATTTTAGGATTTTGTTGAGGAATTGAACTTAGATTAGATCATTCTAAATTTTATAAATTATTAAGCCTCAAAGGCATTGAAAATCAATGAGATCAGATAGAGAAACAGAGTAGAGAATAGGGATTTCTACGTAGAAGCCTTCAGGCAAGTTGTAATGTGGCCACTAGTTGAAAATCAGGCCAAAGAAGAAGAATGTTGATGTAAGTGTTGTTTATTAAAGAAGAATTTAAATTTCTGAAGTTCATGTTCCGTTATTGAGTCTGTGTATAATTGATTGGGTAATTTAGCATCAAAATGAATCGATTCTAATAGAGGGAGAATTCTGTTTAAGACATTGAGTGAATCACATGTTTATGGTATAAAAAGGGTTTTGAATCCTTTTGAATTGTTGAGTTATATGATTCTATTTTAAATTGAATGCAATCGAATGTTTTACTAGGGCTGGATTAATACTTCACAGCTCTGTTATCAAATATAAGAAGTCCAGGTAGATTTTGGAATGAAACAGAAGTTTATTAAAGTTCGAATTCAATACAGCTGGGACTAAAATTTTGAGATCGAGCATGTTTGAATTTTAAGTTGAGATGCTGTTGTGTATTGGCATCGGATTGAATAGATTTGTAGCATCAATTAAAGCGGAGATAGACAAGACTGGAAGGTTGGTTTTGTGTTTAAAACCATTGTATAAACATTCTGGTTCGATTGGCAAGAATCAATGTGATTCTGGCTTTGAAAGTTACCAATGAAGAATCTATGATATTGCTGAAACAAAATATTCAGCATAGAGAGGAGCAATTTGTTTTGTTTGTTAATCTATGATATTGCTAAAACACAATCTTCAGTACAGAGAGAAGTATGTTTGAAAGGAAGCAATTCATTTTGCTTGCTGGAATCAATTTCTGTTTATGTATAATTTTGATAAGTCGATGTATAGAAGCCAATTTCAATCTTTGATGTAGAGCAATGAATTTCTGGGTGAATCGAATTAAATTCTGTGTAATTCGACTTCAAAGCAATCAGAAATTTAAGCCTTGAAGAAGCAGTTTTTAAGCCAACAAACGCAGAGCTCTAGCATATTAAAGTTCAGCATTTCAGAAATTGCAGTTCTATCAGTTCAGTGTTGTGATAGGTAATCAATGATGTTCAAGTCCTATTTGTAGAATTTTGAAATAACGTAATTTCCAATGAAAGTTCTGAAAAGTGAAGGATGCTAAAACGGAAGAATGGGTTGAGTCTGGTCGAAGATTTAAACTGAGAGTAGAGTCAATAGACTGTGATAAAGTATTAGTGCAGAAGAGATATCAATTGAAGGACCAATTCGATTGCAGAATGGAATATGTTGCAACATGGTAAATTGCCGGAGAAATGTGGATTGGAAGTTCAGCTGATTTCAGAAACGCGTGCTAGCGCTTAACATTTGTATGGTGGCCTAGTTAAGTTTTGATTAAATAAGAATTGAATAAGCGTAATTCAATTTGTAGTAGATTTGGTCACTGGCTCCATTTGAAATCAGGTTTTTAAGAATTGCATGGGTGTTAGTTAAAGGATGGATTAGTAATTCCATACAATGAAGTTAGTATTTATGGAATTTCTTCAAGGTAAGAGTAATCTATTCAAAGATTAATTTTTTAGCTTCCGCAAAAGTTTATGAAATTGCAAGAAAGTGGACTTTCTTGACATGAAACAGGAATTGCCATTTTATGTGCATGGTATTGGGAAAGATTCTGGGTATTGCAGGGTTTCCCTGCATCAGCGGGGGATAGGAAGTTCAATGATAACTTGAACTTTTAATGGGTCAAGAGTGATACCATATTTAGACACAATGAAGCCTATAAGACGGCCAACAGGCACACAAAAGATACACTTAGTGGGTTAAGGCGGATATTATACTTGCGACATCGGAGAAAGACAGTCCACAGATCGTGAAGATGCTGCGCCTGATGTTTAGAACGTGTAGTAAGGTCTTCTAAATAAGCAAGGATAATATGAGCTAGGTCATGAAAACAATAAGACATAGCCCACTGAAAAATGGCTCTTGTTTTTTTAAGGCCGAATAGCATGACTCGATAGGCAAAGGTTCCCCATGGACTAATGAACGCAGTTCCTTGGAGGCTTTGTAACTGGCATAGAGTGCGGGGGATAGGAATTTCAAGGATTTCTTGAAATTTTAATGGGTCAAGAGTGATAGCATCTTTAGACACAATGAAGCCTAGAAGACAACCGACAGGCACACAAAAGACACACTTCGGTGGGTTAAGGTAGATATTACACTTGCGACATTAGAGACAGATGGTCTGTAGATCGTGAAGGTGCTACACTTGATGTTCAAAACGTGCAATAAGGTCGTCTAAATAAGCAAGGATAATATGAGCCAGGTCATGGAAATAGTAAGAAATAGCCCGCTAAAAAGTTGCTCCTGCATTTTTAAGGATGAATGGCATGACTCGATAAGAAAAGGTTCCCCACGGACTAATGAACGTGGTTTTGAGTTGATCAGCATGACGGATAACAATTTGGTTGTACCCATAGAAACCATCCATAAAAGATAGAACCTCGTGCCTCGCACACATCAATGATTTGGTCAATGAATGGTGTGGGGAAGTTGTCTTTGCGACAAGCTTTGTTCAGATAGAAAAAGTTGGTGCAGACACGAATGGTACCTTGTTTCTTGAGAACGAGAACCAGATTGGACACCCAAGTGGTGTACTCAATAGGATAGATAAAACCAGCCTGCTTCAACTTATCGATTTCAGCTTTGACAGCTTCTTGTTTGGAAGGATTAACGGGTCTTATCTTTTGATGGACAGGATTGGCATCAGGCCATGTATCGATATGGTGTTCGAAAATGGTAGGATTAATTCTGGGAATTCCTAAATAGGACAGGGTGAAAATATCACAAAATTATTTGAATAGCTTGGTGTAAGCTTCAAACTCTTCTAGGGTGAAATGGGCACTCAAGGCAATATTTTCTTCTATCCCTGGTTTGTTAGAAATGTCAATTTTAATGGTAGGGGAGATATTAGCCATATTTCCTTCTTTGAAAGCATCAGGTGTAGGAATGGGATTTCTAAACCAATCGACTTCATTAGGAATGAAGTCTTTAGTTTCTACAAAATATTGGTCATGGGATTGTTGCGGGAGGAAGTACACATGATGGTGCATATCATCCCATGGAAATTCAGGGTTGGTTAGCACTTCCATAATGTCTTCATTAGAGTGAAAGATGGGCTGATTGGAGAAAGGGGGAACACCTGATGCGGCAGAGCTGCTTGAATCATCATCATGTGAAGAAAGGCTCACATGCGCAACATCATGGGGGATGACCAAAGATGAAGTAGATAAAGTATCTACCGATGTTGAGCCCACAGTGATGGCTGAAGGGAGGTGAAGCAGATCATCGAGGAAAGTCTCCATGGAGGCTTCTCCCAAGGGTATCATGGATGATGATAGGTAGAAAAGGGTGATCGAAGGCTCCGGCATGTTGACATCGGGAGGAGGGATGTTAATGGGAGTAGGCAGATCCGAAGCAGAACCCATGAACAAGGAAAGGGGGATCTTGTCCTTTGGTGCCCCCTGGTGAGATTTTCCCTTCTTACCCAAATAGGTCGCAATAGGAAATGGTTCTTGTTGAGGTGCCTAAGGCACTGTTGCAACGGGATGAGTTAGAGAGATCTGTTGAACCGGGGTCAAAGTAAGATAAGATTTGGTGGTAGTGGCTAGGCGATCAAGGGGTTCATAAGTACCGACTGAAGGTGAAGGGCCAGGAGAAGGAGGTTCAAAAGGTTGATCAGAAGATATCATTAAAATATGGTAATTGAGGGAACCAGATGGGAGAGGTTGAGTGGCCACCTAACCTTCAGGTGGTTGGGTAGCCACAAATCCTTGCTGAGGGAAAGGATAAGTAAGCACAACCGATTAACTAGGCACAAGACTAAGAGGAATGGAAGGGACAACTTGTTGTCCTCTCAATGTTTCTTGAGACTCCCTTAGCTATCGAATCTATGGCAGAAGAGGACAATCATGTGTATAATGACCATAAACACCACAACAAGAACATGGCTTGTTTGTATGAATAGGCCTATCCTGCTTGGGATGAATGCCTTGTTTCTGGTTTGTGGTGTTAAGAGAATTACCTTGATTAGGTCTAGGATTACCAGGGGCAGCTTGATTTTGAGTGCCTTTCCTCTTCCTTTTTGAGGGAGGAGGATTATTCGTGCCCTGCTATGTGTACACTTTCCCCTGAGGGGGAACTGGTTGTTATTGCGGGGGTTGAGAAGGAAAGGGAGGAGTAGGTGCTAATGCTGGAGGAGCTGGAGCACCAGGCTGTGGATATGGACAAGAAGGAGGTTGGGTAACAGTGTGGTAAACAGGAGGTTGGGAAAAAGGAGGAAGCATGTCGTATCTTGGATACGTGCTACCGGGAGGGGAAAAAGTGTCGGAGGTGTTGGCCCCTCCCTGAGGAAAACCATAGCCCATGGGAGGTTGCGCATATAGATTAAAGAGAGCTCCAATGATACTGTTGGTGGCATGAGATGCCCCAAATGCATTGGCACTACTGGGTCTAGGAATATCAGGTAGAATGGTATAAACATAACCCAACTGAGCATAGATCAGGTCATATTTTAATGCAATTTGGAGAGCGTCTTCTTCGGTTTGAGGAAAGTGCGATGTGACATATTTCTCGATAGGTGGCAAGAAATATCTAAGGAACCAGTCCATGTAGACACGGTATTCAAAGGTAGGGGCTCGAGATAGGCTCTTTCTTCTCTTCCATTCCTGAACATGGTCGGATAGGCGGGTTGCAAACGATTGACGGAAAGAGGTCAAGAGTTTGGTACCAGTGTCTTAACGGAGGGGAAGCTAGAATAAGACAAAAAATCCTGGGCAAGAGTCGCAAAGGTGGTATGAGAGGCAGAGGCCTGATCCATATACCACTTAGAAGCTTCACCTGCAAGTGTTCGTTGGAACAACCAAAGATGGACAGAGTCATCGGTAATGGAATTAGACGAACACCACATGTGGAAAGATCGAACATGATTTTAAGGATATTCTCCACCAAGGCCTTCAAACTTTGGAATGTCTGAAGGGAGCTTTATTGGCATAGTAGGCCAACTAGCATCGTGGTGTATAGGGTCGTTTATCAACTGGTCAAAATCAGGGAGGCTAAGGCCTGCAATGAAGGGGAGCAAGGGTGCAACTGGGGAAGTGTTCGTTGCAGTCCCACAAGTGGTATTCTAGGCAGGAGGGCCAGGGTTACCACCAACATGAGGTCCTACGCCAGATATAGTGAAGGTGTCAGGGGGAGAACGAAAGGCGAAATGAGAAAGAGAACCCGAGGGACGAGAAGAAGAGTCGGTGTGTGGACTCGCTGGAGGACTAACTCGAATCCTGTGTGGAGGGGTAAGTCTTCCTACTAGAAACTGAGGATGAAGGGAAAGAAGTCTCCAGGATAAACACCTTGCTGGTGCAATGGTGACGACACAAACATGGCAAAAAGGAAAAAGATACTGACAAGGGCAAGGATGTGCAGGATCAAATGATTACAATGTCAAAACAAAGGCAGAGAGGTGCAGGATCAATTGTTTTCAATGTTTTAGATTCTTTGCTTGGTGGTGTTAACCAAGCCCTTTTTCACTTAGGGTGTGTGTGTAAAAGTGTGTAAATTTTAATTTTTAAACTCAGATGTTTGTAGAGAAAAATAAAAATATGACTATGATGGTGGATCAATAGCTAGACCAAAAGTTTAGATCCAGAGTGATCTTTAGGCAACAAAAGGTGAAAAATGAATGGGAAAATCCTTCTATTTATAACAAAATATTGAATTAGTCTAGATATTGGTGCATAATTAAAATATTATTAACCAAATCAAGATCCAAATTTTATGGAATATTTTATTATATTTATTGGAGGGAAAAGGAATTTGACTTTGGTCAAATACCTTTATTTGTAAATAATAAATAAATAAATGATTTATTTATCATTTTAAGGATGTGGTTGAGTAATAACTAAATAAATAATGATTTATCTAATTATTTAAGGGTGATTTAGTCATATTTAACAAAGAATATTATTTAAATAAGGTTTAAATAACTATTATTTAGGGAATAATAAGATAAATAATGATTTATCTAATTAATTTCCTTGTTTGAGGTTAAATATAACCGGGAATATTAATCAAAATGTTGTTTAATTAATTATTACTTGAGGAAAATCAAACAAATATAGATTTATTTAATATTTCCTCATGGGGTTTCCTATTTAGACCATCATCAACTTAATAAAGGTGGTTTACTAAGTTATTTTTCATAGTGAATGCGATTTTACTTGGGGTAAAATTGGTCTTACATGGTGTACTTGGGTCCATCTAATAAAAATGGGTTATATGACCAAAAAATGGTGTAACAATATGCTACCATGTAGAATATACTCCGTGCCGGTTACTTTTGGCTTACTATTTTTGGAGATTTCATCCTCGTAGTCAGAATTTGTCATGCATGCCATATTTTTTATCATAAAATCCATAAACCACCAATGCCAATGCATCCTGTTGTCTCTGCTAGACCATTTACAAAATTGGGTATTGATTTCATGACCTATAACCCTCCTTCGTCTGAGGGGCATGGTTATATTATTGTCGTAGTCGACTATTTTACCAAATGGGTCGAAGTGATGCCTACATTCAATAACACAAGAAAAATAGTTACATTATTTTTCTTCAACCACGTTATTTCACAGTTTGGGGACCCATAGGCTATAGTTATGGATCATGGGAAGCATTTTCGCAACCATATGGTGTCTGAATTGATTACCAAGTTAGGATTGTTGCATGATAATTCTACTCCTTATTATCCATAATCAAATGAATGAGTTGATGCTATTAACAAAATTCTTAAACAAATGCTCTAACGAATGATAGGAGTTCGTAAAAGGAACTGGCATTTGATCCTGTACTCTGCTTTGTGGACGTATCGAACCTCGATGAGAAACACAATTGGATTTACTCCTTTTCAATTGGTGTATGGTCTGGAAGCTATCTTACCAATCCAATGTGAAATATCATCGTTAAAACTCGCGATGGACTTGTTATGTGACACCTCAAAAGAAGAAGCACGTCTCCTTAACCTCATCCATCTTGATGAAATGCGACGTGAAGCCCAATTGGCCAACTAAGTGCATAAGAGACGTATAAAGGCGCAATACGACAAAAATGTCTAGCCTCGCATCTACTCAGAGGGAGACTTGGTCCTTCTTTAGAATCAAAAAGCTCATGTAATAGGTATAGGGAAATTTGAGCCATTGTGGCATGTCCCCTATATTGTCAAAAGAGTTCTTGCTAAGGATGCCTATGAGTTAGTTGATTACGATGGGATTCCATTGGCACAACCTAGAAATGGGTTGTATCTTAAATTTTACTATGCTTAATCATGAGCGTAGTAATTTTTTGTATTATATTGTATATATGCTATTGATTTGAATTCACTATCTTAATTTGTTTTTAGAGTTTTCTTGATGTTAGTAATCCTCTCTACATTTTATCGCAGATATCTGAATCTTCAGAACCATTTGTTGGATATGCTGATGGTGCTAGTCGTAGTATGCAGAATCTATCCTCTACAATGTGGGCCATTTTCGCTCCGAACGACGAGTTAGTGAGTTTTCGAGGGATTTATATTGGTAGATAAACAAAAAATATCACTGAGTATAGCGCATTGATCAAAATTATCTTTGAAGCCATTTCATTTGGTATCAGCCGCATAATCGTAAGGTTAGACTCACAACTTGTGGTATTAAAACTTACTAGTGTTTATACTGTTAGAAATCCAACGCTTCTTAGATTGTTCCTAAGAGTTTGAATTTTGGAAATACATTTTGATTTCATTCAATATCAATCCATTTCTAGAAATTTGAACACATTGACTGATTCATTATCTAATCAAGTTTTAGAAAGACATTTGTAACATAGGTAAAGAAAACATTCACATCATTGAATAGGATTATGCATTAAACATAGGAAAAACTCAAAAATCATATAGATAGATAGGTTTTTACAAAATTTGTGCCCAAGACACATTGGTCATCTGACCTCAAAATTTATCCAAAATATCCCAAGTAAACTAGTGGTGCTCATGGTAACATGTTATAGATCTAGAAAACCTACAGAGAAATCACATCCAACGGCTAGGAACCCAATAGTGTGTCATTGCAGTCGCATGGTAAGCTCTTCGATCCGGCAATCCAGAATCCCAAAAGTCAACCCCTCTATGTGTTGCTGAAGCTCAGCTAGAGTCTCAGCCATATAAAGGTCTTGAAGGATTTCTCTCCCGACAGCCCTCTCTACTGGCGCATCTGCTTCGTGCTCTGGTTCCTCTACTGGTTGAACACGACTGATATCTGCATTACATCAAACATTTAGTTTAGTCTTGGAAAGAAATCAAAAAACTAAAACATTTTTTAAACCTTAGACAAATCAAAAACCATGGTCAAATAATTCTTACCTATTGCACCCCAATGAGCACCTTCTAGTAATACTAAATCTGGATCTCCTCGGAAGTTGGGACCTATGTATGCGTACTCATCGATGGCAACAATCTATTGCTGGAACCAGGTGAAGAACGCAGTAGAGAACACAATGGTTGATTGGCTTACATGCCGGCCCATGAGTTCTACCCGTCTATCCATTCTAGGATCTCTAAGACTAGATATATCCAGTGTTACATGTTGTGGCTGCATCAATGGAATCCATTCCATAGCAAAGGAAATAAGGATTGAACCATAAATGAAAATTTTCTTCCTTCCTCCCTTTTCTTTGTTCAGTTTTTCCTTTATCTGAGATAGAACAACTTCAGACCAGTTGAAGAATGTTGGCTCTAAGAACTCTAGCACATACTGCATATACAATTTGTTCGCTACATGTAGTGTAACGATGCCAACAAGTTTAGCGATTATGAAAAGGATGGTTCTCAAAGGAAAATCCCTGACATACCAGATGTTTATTTTTCCATATTTTCTAGGTTCTGCCCCTGGATAGCAATACTGCATAACATAATCCCTCACTACCTCTCCTCCAACAATAGACCCTGTGAGAGAAATGGGAAAACCTCTCCTCGAAAAACCTATGAGAAAATACATGTCCTCAACTACTATGGGAACCACTTTGTTCTTAATGTGAAATTCCTCTATCGTTGGATCCCATGTTGAAACCAAGAACTCCAAGAGTTCTATTTGTTGCCTCATTCCTAACAATTTTAAGTACTTAAGTAGTCCATAATCTCTCATGGCTCTTACAGTACCCAAATCATTCAAGGAAATCATATCTTTTTCTTCATGTTCTCTTTCCCTCCATGTAATCATCATTATAATCTAATGGAAACCTAAAATACAACCATAAGATCCATTAGATTCCATTCATTGCAAAAAAACTAGGCAAATTTTGGGCACAACATGAAAACCAAAAACTTGAATTGTGCCCAACAAACTCCCTGGGTTGAGACAGTGCATTGCATATGCAATTACCCTTCATTATACCTGCTATGCAATGCAGGTTTCGACATTCAAGGGTGTGTTGCCCTCATTTTGGGTAGAATTTACCCTAGGGGCCTTAAAACACTAAAAATCTACAAAGAATGGAAATTAAATGAATACCAAAGGGAAGAGGAGGTTCATGGTACTAACCTGGATAAAATGGCGATGAAATCCATCCACAGAAACGACCACAATCAAGGATTGAAGTTCGGGGCCAAAATCAGGTTCAGAGCTCCAAAGTGCAAATGGTAACTATGGAATGGTAAAAATGAATAGTGAAACTACTTTTTATAGTCATTTAATTGTTTGAAAGTTAAATATATTGCTATGACTACAGTTTTATTATGTTTTTATCATGAAACAAGTATTTTTAATCCATTTGACGTTGTTTTGAACATGAAATACAATTGATGAACAGATTAGTCATTCAAATTTATTCAAAGAATGACTTGACCACACAGCATACTTTTTCCTCCTTATTTTTCGAGCTTTGTTAAAAAACAAAAAAGGATTTGAAGCACACTTTTATCTCTTTTTCGAACTTTGATAATAGTGAAAAGGGAACCCATGGAGTCTTCTTTCAGCTCTTTTCAGACTCCGATAATATGAAAATATTGTCGAGCACTTGTCTTTTCGAGCTCGTTAAAGTAAATGAATTGATATCTACTTAGTATAAGTTTAACCCTTTTCCAGACTGAGATGAATTATTTACTAAAAAGGAATACCTTGGTTAAAAATGACCAAAGAGGTTCTCTTAGATATTATTTTACACTTTTTCGGATCTGAGTGACAAATTTACGAAAAATTACTTTTGGAGTTCTCTTTCATCCTCTTTTTTAGACTTTGTAAATATGAAAAAGGACCTCGCTATCATTTTTGTTAAGCTGGTTAAAACATAAAATAGCGATGATCTTGTCAATCATGGCAAGAATCGAGCTTAATTCATCGCTAGACTCGTTAAATTATTAAATAGAAATACTTTATTTGCCCGAAGGGTTGAATTAGAGATCAAGAAAATGTTATCCTCCTCGAGCTTGTTAAAAAATAAAGAGGTACTGGTTGACGAATGACTGGGGAAAATTTGGGAAAAGTGAGCAAAGTTTCTTTTTGGTAGCAAGTCGCTCTTGAACATGACACTTCCTTCACTCCATGTCTGTGACTGTTTGGGTTCGCTAAAATCTTGATGGTTCATTCACACCTATGGTTCATCATAACTTCACTTTGGTTTTGGGTCAATGCCTCCAACTCATCACAGTGTCGCCGATATGTTCAAGAGAAGTCATCCAGTGATTAAAATCTTATCCTTCTGCAATACTCATAAACCTTAATTTTCATGACCGTCATTCGTGAAAATTGCTATATCAAGTGATACCCTTGTCTCTGAAGTCAGTAACTGTAGTTTTGAAATAAGATGACTTCCTGTCGACGAGAAATCAATATCCAAGATGTTCACTTAGAAACATCAGATTCTAGTACCATGAGGCTTGTTACAGCATCGACAAGATCCTCTCTTTCGGACCTTTCACCGAAAGTTTTTTTTTGGTGTTTGAAATCAAATCATCTATTTATGCCTTACAAAATGTACTGCACTACCTTGAGGGCCATTAAAA
The DNA here is from genome assembly GCA_034641835.2 of Pinus albicaulis. Classification (NCBI taxonomy): domain Eukaryota; kingdom Viridiplantae; phylum Streptophyta; class Pinopsida; order Pinales; family Pinaceae; genus Pinus; species Pinus albicaulis. Next base: position 1,085,085,331 of record CM076583.1, read on the forward strand.
TTAATGTTGGTTCTCTCGCGTTTGTTAACATCTCACATCATTGGTTGGTAATCAAACGATGTCTTTCCATTTTCGACTACAAATCATATATTCACATGGCTAGACTTGTACCCGAATGATCGAGTGAACGAGATAAGAAGACCCTGGATCTAGTTTCAGCCATCTGGGCTGCAATTTCAAGATTTTTGTACACATCATCTGTACGGTGACTTTACATAAATATTTTCATCCAAACATGGGCCTATATCTATAGGCATGTCTACATCTGGGCAACATTCCAATGAAGATGACTTTTTGAATTATGTACATGTTATTAGATTGTTTTATGTGTTGAACATGGGAATGTCTACCCTCAACAATTATGATCAAAGAGGATATATCATGATGTAATGTATTGTAAGATTGATGTAGGTGATTTTTGAGCCCTAAAAGTGTCTTCTCCTTTGCCAAATTACTCTTCATCTTATCGTTCCTTTTGTCATTTATATACCTAAAAGATCAATAAGAATGATTAAAATCACTTAAGGAATACATGCAATGAATAAATTCTTGTAATTTTGTGGTTTTGTTGTCTTAATGATTTCTTAGAAGTTTTAGCTACATAATGCATTCATTATGTAGCGAGTTACACATTCCGTAGCCATTTTGGTGTTTGAACATACTGCAGGTGTCATTTGAAGAAAAGGTGTATATGGATAGATTCTAAATCTTTCCTACATTTTTCCTTGTCATCCACGAAGGCTAAATCAAAATTTGGAGATGCTTGTGCACGTGGTCAAACCAAAAATATAAGAAACAAATTAAGGATAAGGACTCTTCATTTGATTTCAGCAAATCACGAGTCCTAGAAAAGAGTTTTAGTTTGATTTTGACTTTATAATACACCTATGCCTATTTTAATTCAATAAAAGTTATGTAATTGCCTATAAATTTAGCTCGGTGAGATCGAGGAAACAAGTTAACTCTTATTTTCCAATACTGCGATACTCTGTTTCGAAGTATTTTTGATAATAAGAAGAAGCACAACTTTGATGCTGTGTTGAAGACAGACTTGAGGAGTTAAAGATTTTCATGCTAAATTGATAGCAGAGGGCCCTTTCTATCTAAGGAGGCTTTCACATTCTTTCTAGATAAGTAACTTTTAATTCTGTGTTGTTATATTTCTCACTTAAACAGTTTTTTGAGTTTATATCTTTTAGTATTATGTCTTGTTTTGTTTGTTCAACTAACAGATCCTCATGATGTTATATTTAGTCCTTTCTTAAAGTTTTCCAGTATATATCTATTCATTGAATGGATGTAATAGTGACATTTTGAGTTACCATCACTTTAGTTTTTGTCATTTAAATTCTCATTGTCCTACAACCGCTCTTTTTCTTAAAAGGCTTTTCCAACATATCACTATTCACTGAAAGAGATTTGGTTGAATGATGATAAGATAATTAGGTTGTATTTCCTACTCAGCAATTAGATAGAAGATCCTCATATTGTTACCAATAGTCCTTTCTCAAAACTGTTCCAAAAAATATCTAAATCAGAGAAAAGATCTAATTGTAATATTGTGGGTTGCTTCTTGTTTAGAAAATTCTTATTTCATTATATCTAGTCTCCTTCAATGAACTATTCCAATAAATCTCTAGCTGATGAGTGAGACCTAGCTGTGATGACATAAGGAGTTTAAATATTCATAGAAGATCCTTAGCATAGTGTAGCAATTTTCTTCTCAAGCTGTTCCAAAATATCTCTAATATATGAATAGGATTGCACTACAATATTCTAAGTTATTGTCTATTTTTAGGAAGACACTCATCACATTGGAGTTTAATCTCTTCTACAAACTATTCCAAAAAACATATAACCCAAAGGATTAGGTTGAATGATAATGTCTTGAGTTACATTTCATGTTCATTTGCAAGCTAGGACATCCATGGATTAGAATGCTCTGTTTTTCATCATTAGGAACATAATTTACAATTACACTCTATTTTGAGTCTAAGGTTCTCTTTTCTTTCCTTTCTATCATAGATTTGATGTCATTATTTTAAACATAGATTAGCATACTAAAATCTAAACATAACAAAACTAAAAAACATCAACAAAATATTGAAACCAATGAAATAAGAATAAGGATATATAGGCACATATAGTGCAACTATACTTCATCAGTTTACAAGCCCTGGTCGATAATTTATGCTATCAATTCAGGACACTGAATTGACTAAACATTTTGGTGTCATTTCCGAGGATGTATAACTAGTCAGCGTTATTTCCTATTTCCCAAAAACACTTATATGCATAGAGAAAGATATTCTAGGGGTAGATTTGTAAGAGGCAGAAGTTTAATTCCCACAACTCCACTCACTCCACCTAGACCAAGAAGTAGCACACCTCCAACCCAAACTCACATTCCATACTATGCTAGTCATAGGCTTCCAGAAGTCTCAAGATCAGATATCCCATCAAGAAGATCCCCCACTTCATCCACTGAAGCAATTATAGAGGAAGAATATCCAAGGAATCCTACAGAAGGGGTAACCTTTTTCACTTCCACAGGGGAATATATTCTAGTAGAAGAATTACAAATCCCTAGTGAAGAGGAAGAAGAGGACTATTTCTTCAATATACCCTTAATATAAGAACCAGTAGAACAACTAGCTCTTCCAACTGAACCCTATATCAGTTAAAAATATTCTATCATGGCAGAAGAAGGGGATGGAGAAGTATTTAATGGAGAAAATACACTATTTGGAGGAGGTAGAGGAAGAGGAGGAGATAGAGGAAGAGGTAGAGGAAATGTAGAAGGAGGAAGAGGAAATGTAGAAGGAGGCAGAGGTAGGAGGGGAACTGGAAGTCCTTTTGAATTCCCTATAGTAGATGAAGAGACTAATGCAACTATGAAAAACATCTCACCTATATTCTTCCTAAATTTCATGGACTAAAAAGTGAGGATCTCGAAACCTTCTTATTTAAATTTGAAGTTCTATGTAGAACCTATGATTATCTACAAGATGCTCAGAAACTTAAATTGTTCCCTTCAACATTGAAAGGAGAAACATTAAAATGGTTTATGATTTTAATCAATAGGTCTATTAGAACATGGGATGAAATGAGGAAATCATTTCTAGATAGATACTTGGATTACTGCATATCATTCAATCATAAGGAAGAAGTGTTCAAGATGATGCAAAAAGAGGATGAAAATCGGGAAGATTTGTTGGAAAGATTCAATTATAACATCAAGAGGGAAAAAATGGAAACCTTAAATCAAGAAACTTTGAAGGCTCTATTGTTGAAAACAATTCAGGATGAATGGATAGATATCCTCAATATGATGGGAAAAGGGGACATATCTCAGCTCCAATTACCTGATATAGCTGAGTTCTGTATCAATCTTTCAAGAAGAAAATCTAAAACTCTAAAAGGACCAAGAGGCCCTGCTCTTGTAAGGGCAAGTAAATCTGCAGTTGGAATAGTAAGTAGGGAAGAAATAGGTAATATGCTTGATGAATTTAAATATGACATTCTAGGGAGTCTTAGTGAACAAATAGACACCCTTAAGTTACAAAACAAGCAAAAATCTGAAACAGATGCCTTAGCAATATTTTGTCCCAAATGTAGGAAGAAGCATGCCTTGAGAGAGTGTCCTTTAGATGCGAAAGTAATAGAGAATTGTGCAATTGGTTCAGAAAAACATGAGACCAAGGGTTGTCCTTTACTCCCTAGTCTTAAGGATGTATTTAAAAAAGAAACACCCACAAATTCCAAAGAATCTCTTAACTTTGTCTCTAGAAGACCTTGGCAGGGGCCTCAGACACAAGGGTTTAATAATAAAATGTATAATCAACCCCCACCAAATTGGAACTCTTGGAAACAACCTTGGCCCCAATTCCAAAATCAATCTCAACCTTGGGCACAAGGAACACAAAATTCATACGGAAGGTTCTCCCAGTATTATCAATATCCACCTTCTTATCCATCATATCCAGCATATTCAAACTTTCTCCCACAAAAAATCCTCAGCAGAGTCCACAACATCAGAACCAAAATCAAAATCAACCACTTCCATTACCATTTCCTCAAAAATAAAATCAATTGCCTGCCCAACCAATACCAAACCCCAACAACAAAAACCCTCAGAATACATATATGATAGAAGGTCAACAATTCCCAACCTATCTGATTACTCCTTTAGACCTTAATGATGTTCAACTTAGGTTTGGAAGAACACTTGAAAAGAAGAAACCTTTTGTAATTATAGAAGAGAAAAATAATTCTGAGGAAGATTCTCTATGGGTAAATAAAATTCTTGAGGGAAACACATATTTTTAAGACCAAAACATTGAAAACTCAAAATAGAAAGAGCCAATAATTTCAACTCCTATATTATAGCAGCCATCAACATCCACTTCTACACCTCCTTTTCCAGAAATATTACAAATTGATAGGGGTGTAGAGAAACAAATTATGATGCCTAACTATGATTTCCTAGATGATTTAAGAAATTTTTATATTAAAATTCCATTATTACAGGCTATCAAGGAAATCCAAATCTTAGCCAAGACAATAAAGGAGTTGAGTATGAAAAAAACAGGAAAAAGAATAAAAGAGATAAAGAAAATAAAACTGGTAGGAAAAATAACAGATATAATGATGGGTAAGATTGCCATTCCAAAGTATCTAGACCTAGGAAATCCAGTTTTCAAAATACACATCAATGGAATTGAAATCCAGAACACACTTATTGATTTAGGAGTAGCAATCAATATCATGAGTAGAAAAATCATGGAAAAACTAAAACTTCCTAATCTTCTTTTTACACCCACACTGCTACAATTAGCAGATAGATATATGATCAAACCAGATGGGATAATAGAAGACATTCCAGTGTCCTTATATTCTTTGTAGTATCCTATGGATTTCATGATCCTAGCTCCTACAAATGATCTAGGAGGACATCCTATTATATTAGGAAGACCATGGTTAGCTACAGCCAATGCTTTCATTAGCTGTAGATCTAGTGATATGTACATCTCTGATGGAAGTTAAACCAAGAAAATTTTCTTGTATCCTCCAGCAAGAACAACCAGGGAATCAGATGATACTCAATGGATTGATGATGAAGAAGATATACAACCTCTCTTCACTATTTCAGAAATTAGTGAAGATAGTCAGATTTTGAATACTTTGGAAAATTATGAATCTTCTTCAAAATTTAAATATGAACAATTTCAAGAAGAATCTCACATTGAGTTCTTATCATCAAGACAGATGTCTCTTTACTCCATGGAAGAATTTTTTAGCTTTGCAATTGAAATATTCCCAGGAAAGACCTTAAACATAAACAAAAACCTAGAGAAGTTTCAACAAGAAAAGCTAGTCAAAACATTACAGAGACACTCTTCTGCATATGCTCGGGAGTATACTGACATGAAAGGGATCAATCCTAAGATTTTCCCTCATCATATATATATAGAGGAAAATTGTAAGCCAATAAGACAACCTCAGAGAAGGATGAATCCAAACCTTAGGGATATTGTTAAAGAAGAATTGCAGAAATTACTAAATGTCAATTTTATTTATCCTATTTCAGATAGTAAGTGGGTCTCTCCTTTGGTGATTGTACCCAAGAAGAATGTAAAATGGAGGGTATGTATTGACTACTGAGAACTAAAAAAAGCTACTCTTAAAGACCATTTTACCTTACCTTTCATAGATCATGTGTTAGACACATTAGCAGGCGAGAAGTACTTTTCCTTTTTGGATGGGTTCAGTGGCTATAGCCAAATTCAAGTAGCACTTGAGGATCAAGACAAGAGCACATTTACCTATCCTTGGGGTAGCTATGCCTACCGAGTATTACCATTCGGATTATGCAATGCACCTGCAACATTACAAAGGGCAGTATTAGGAATATTTTCAGATCTAATACATGATTGTGTAGAGGTATACATGGATGAATTCACAGTCTATGGAAACACATTTGAAGAAGCCTTAGCTAACTTGGGAAAAGTTCTAAAGAGATGTAAAAGAAGAAAATATTTCATTAAGTCATGAAAAGTGTTTTATGATGTTTACTAAAGGAATTTTTCTAGGACATCACATTTCAGGAGAGGGGATCAAAGTTTAGAATTTGAAAGTTGAAGTCATCTCCAGACTACTAGTTCCAAGTTGTCAAAAAGATGTTAGGAGTTTTCTAGAATTTACAATGTATTATAGGAGATTCATAGAAAACTTCACCAAGATAGCATCTCCAGTTTTCAAATTACTTACCAAGGACTATGAATTCAATTGGACTTCTGACTGCTAGTTAGCCTTTGAAACCTTGAAAAAAAAAATCTCTAAAGCACCTATTTTAAGGGGAAATAACTAGAAATTACCTTTTCATATTTCAATAGATGCCTCAGATATAGCTTTAGGAGCTGTATTGGGAGAAAAAGACCTGATTCCTTATGCCATCTACTATACAAGTAAAAATTTGACTCCTTCAGAGTTAAATTATACTGTATTGAAAAAGAGTTCTTAGCTGTTGTTCATTCCATAAATAAATTTAGACACTATATAACAGACTATGAAACTTTTGTTCACACAGATAATTATACAATTAGGTACCTAATCAACAAATCAATTACTAATGGCAGATTCACAAGATGGTTATTGATTTTACAAGAGTTTAATATCACTATTCTGGATAGGCTTGGAAAAAAAAATATAGTAGCTGATTTCCTATCTAGACTCCAAAACATTAAAGACAGCACTCCAGTTGAAGATAACTTCCCTGATGAATATCTCTTTGCAATTACCACTCAAACTCCTTGGTTTGCTGATATTGCTAACTATCTAGTTTCAGGAAAATTTCCTTCAATTATGAATATAAGAGATAAAATAAATATCATTTATGACAGTGAAAAATATTCATGGATTGCTAATGAGTTATACAAAACAGGTCCAGATTTCATCATCAGAAGATGTGTTCGAGAAGATGAGATGCCTGAGATTCTCAAGGTATGTCATGATGAACCATGTGGTGGACACTTTGCTGATAAGATGATAGCTTATAAGATCCTTCATTTAGGATATTGTTGGTGATCCCTCTTTAAGGATGCTAAAGAGTATGTTAAAAGGTGTGAAAGTTGCCAAAGGGTAGGGAAATCTTCTCCTTCAGGTGAAATGTCACTACAACCTCAGGTACACATTGAACCCTTTGAGAAATGGGCTTTGGATTTTGTAGGACCTATTAATCCTCCATCAAGAAAAAAGAAATATATATTAGTTTGCACTGATTATGTAACCAAATGGGTAGAGGCCAAACCATTACTTTTTGCTACTGAAACATCTTTAATCAATTTCCTTTTTGAGGACATTTTTACTCGTTTTGGTGTCCCAAGAGAAATTTTTATAGATCAAGGAGTTCAATTCACATCAAATATAGTGGAAAAAATGGTAGAAAAGTACAAGATTAGACACATAAAAACTACTCCCTACCATCCAAAAGAAAATGGGCAAGTGGAATCTACCAATAAGGTCATCAAAGGGATCCTAACAAAGATTGTTCATTTACACAGGAGAGATTGGGTAGAAAGGCTTCCTAAAGCCTTGTGGGTCTACAGAACTACATGGAGAAACACAACAGGTCACACTCCTTATGAACTTGTTTATGGAAAACAAGTCTTGTTTCCCATAGAGTTTCAGATCCAAACTTTCAAAATGCCAGTCCAGTTGGGACTTGATCTAACAGAAGTACAAAAGCACAGATTGGAGTAGATTAATGAATTGGATGAGATCATACAAGATGCAGTCCAGATAACAAGCATAGTCCCAAAAAAAAGGACTAGATGTCATGATAAGTACATCAACGAAAAGAAATTTAAAGAAGGTGACTGGGCTTTCCTATTTGATTCAGAGTTCAAAGATTTTTTAGGTAAATTTCAAACTCATTGGCTTGGGCCATATGAGATTATGAAAATCTTTGAAAATGGAGAAATAAAAATCAGGACAATAGATGAAGGAAAGGTAGCCTTTCTTGTAAATGGACATAGACTGAGATTGTATCATAAGCCACTTTCAAGAGAGGAATTTGTCAAGAAATTTCAAGATAACACTGATATGAAGTTAGTGAGGAATAATCCTTCTTCTTCACTAACTTAATTGTATTCTTCTTCAATTATATATATATATATATATATATAAGGGGGCATAAACATGAAAACAAATCATTGATTGGCATGTTTATATAGAAAATATAAGGTGAAAATCAGAGTTCTTCTGACACTTTAGATTTTCAAAAGTTGTTCTTTTCTACAATTAAGTATCATAAAACCATAAGTTGCAGATTCACTTTACAAATTCATGATCCATTTCATTCATTCCATCCATATCTCACTTTATCCATATTTCATTCCATTTCATATTCATAATCCATTTCATTCCATTCCATACTTCATTCCATCCACATTTCACTTCATTCCATTTCGTATTTTAGAATTATTATAGGTACATTCTGTAGCTACCTGTTTTGTAGCTAGATCCATTCTGCAGCCAATTGATTCTGCAAAATCCACTTCAGTAAACAGAGGATGAGTCAAAGAAGATTATGGAGCCTAAAGGATTAATATTTTGCAAATGAAAGACAAAGCACATCAAAGCAGTATAAATTCAAAAAGGGCTAAGGTAAAATTGTATCAAATTATTTTTGATAACAAATCATTAAAGGTATAATATGGTTAGGTCATATGTTTTCCTAATTTAGTTTATTATTCGAATTGATCAAACCCCTACCATAAAAATTCCTTGACCAAATCCCTTTCAACCCGCTCCACAACAAATCATCATTAATTATAAGTTAACGGTCAGAACATAGAAGTGACCTATTAAGTCATGTCATCAAAACATGACATTCATTGATGATTTTTGAAATATTCATAAAGATTTCTTCGCAGTTGTTGTACATATTAGCCCCCCATTCAAATTTTGGCCACCGAATTCCATCCTGAGGCCTTTTGAAACCCTTTCATGGCCTAAAATCTTCATATCGCATCTACCGCTATCTTTTCGAGCCGCAAAATACATTATTCAAAGGCTAAAAACCCGCCATTAAAATTATATTGGGCCGAAACCCCAGAGCCTTAGCCCCTTTTGTTGTCGCCATCACATGACCCGAGCTCAAGAACCATGCGTTAGGGGAAAGGGGGCTTAACATTGAACGTTTCAGGCGCATCTGCAACTGTCAGATCACAATTAATCGACGACCCGAAATTAAACTAGTATCCGTGGTGGCCCCCGCTCGTGGAAACCGCTGGTTCTATTCCGCACTGCCTTCGCCAGGTCGGCGGTTTTAAACCAAAGGCCAACGATTCCATAGAAAATGTGCCACATGTCCCTGAGTACGGTTTCCGAAACCAATTTTTCGTGCGTTAAAAGTTGGACAATGGCCGGGCAGCGGAATCCACCCGTGCCGTTAGATCTGTCGACGATCATCTAATGGCAGATGTCCTCCAAAGCTGCTCGTGTGTTAACTTGTGTCCGTTGTGTCCTGTGGCCCACCATTTCGTCGCCCCAGCGTCTTCGAGCCGTTGATTTGGTTTCAAGATCCTACGGCCCAAGCCGTGTTCTCCTCCGCCCGTTGACTCCACATCCACGTCAGTTCATCACCTGTCCTTTGTACATTCATGTGTCATATTCCCGTGTGTCCGTTTCATTTTCCCTACCATATATATATGTGTGTGTTTCATTCATCTTCATTGTTTTATTCCGCCACACCTGTCAAACCATTTTACATGGAAAACCTGTGTTCCTGCTGATGGTCAAAAGCTTCCATCGTATTTTCTCCACCATCCGACGCATTCTTGTTATTCATTCATGTCCTCACCGCCATTATCGTTGACACCTCCCCGTCCATCACCCTTGTACCTGATTTTTCTAATGTGATGGTGGATTTTGTAGGGTTTCAACGAACGGAAAGATATTTTAATTCACAGTTTTAGCTGCAGCAATAGAGCATCTCAGAAGACAGTAATTCAACTTAGGCTGCCATTTATGAAGAAGGGTCCTCAAAGCCGCCATGATAAGACATCCATCGTAGGAGCAGGATTTGAAATCTTTCAAAATCTCCAAGAAAAATTTAAAAGGTGCCAGTCAGCATATGGGGATATAAATGTTCCTGCAAAGAACAACAACAAAGAATTAAGGATTTCAACAACCTCATTGAAGAGTATGGGCTCATATCCGGTATTAAAATACAAGGGGATCGGACCAGAGATTTTCTAAATCAAGCCGAGGGTACAATACATAAAAAATCATACCCTACAGATTATATTTCAGCTGATTCTCTTCACGTGAAAGTACAGAAGGTTCATGAAGATTTTCTCTTATGCCGTGTCTCTGAAGAGATCTTCTTCCCAGTTCATTTATTCTTGCAAGAAACCTTAAGGTTTTATCGCAGTAGATTTCCCCCCAGCATTTACTTCTAGAGGTAGATTGTAAAGTACAGTAATTTATATTTAGTCATTCACAGAGTGGGCGCGAATGTTTTCCGCCATTTTGTTCAAATTGAGTCATTAAATGTGCTCCATCTACCTTCTTCTCTAGAGAATTCTCTATATTTTCTATAAAAACCCAGAAATAAGACATTAGAGGGGTTCCAGATTTCTATCAGAAAACTGTGCAGTGAAAAGGCTTCTGTATACATTTTGTAAGACTTCTGTATGAAGGTTCAGAGCCCGTAGGGTCTCAATGAGGAGGAGTTATAACTGTAATGAGGATTCTGGTCTCTAGTATCTCACAGTATGTAATTTTCTCTTATGTGTTAATGCAATATCTCTTTTCATGCTTATTATATTCTTGCATCATGTCCTAGAATGCAAGTGGCTCACTAATATTGAGTAAGGATTCATCCTAGTTGATGCCCATACTGGGATTAGTCAAGCGCTTTAAATAGGCCTAGTCATGATATACTGTTCCATGTCCATTTCATCCATATTTTCTGCTATATTAGTTGCTTGAGGAGGGTGCTTTTAAAACTCCATTGTCATGTATGGATTCTTAGTTAGTTAAGCCCATATATGGTTCTGTTGTGTATCTGGGTATCAACCTCATGTTAACAAGTATCTCCTACATGTTTCCTCACTGCACTCACTTCCTGATATTTGATTTGTATGGTATATTATCTGAACTGGCCCTCTTTGCAGTAAGATATCTCTTAACTGTATGATGCCTCTGTATTGGAGTTTTGCATGATGTTCCTACATTATTCTTATCTTTTTATCAGCTTCTAAGAGAGATTGGTCCCATTTGAACTTATTTCTTGGTTTTACAAGTGATAGTAAGAGAGCTTTTGGATTGACAACCCAGGCTATATATGATGAGATCCTTGCTATATTAAAATGTCCTAGGAACTGGTCAATGGCAACTCTAGACTGTCTGTAGGGGTGACAAAATTGTCCACAAAATCTTTCTGGCACCGTTGCCAGGGACCGAATTTGAGAATATCAGTTTCCCTGGGCCTCGACAAATTGTTTTCACTCTCTAATCAGGTGAGCACAGAGAGTTGAAGAGTTGTGTATCTTTCACCTTGGTGACTCCACTGGTCTTTATTTGATAAATTTATTGGTATTCATGGCTCCTCGTAAGCCACATTTGAGGTCAGATACATTTCAGTTGAAGACACCTTACGTGTCTGACCCAGAGAAGATCATTCACAAAAGAATTTGGAAGGAGAGGAAATCAGTTCGTGCTGAAAACCCAGAATATTTTGTTGAATATTATCTACCCTCTTCTTCTCAAGAGATTAGAACAGAAAATCTCGAGTTTTACTCAGAAATTACACGTAGAGGAAGTGCCTAGATTGAAGAAGATTTCCATCCTACTCCCGAGGCTGAGGAAATTAAAGAAGTTACAGAAGTAGCTACTGTTAACCGTGAATTATTCCCAGCTAGGCCTCAGGCTTCCATACAATATATTCCCATTGTTATTCATACTCCACTTCCTCCTACTCCCCTTCCTTCATCCGTATCTCAGACTGTTGCACAACCCCCACCTCCTCCAATGGCTAATGTTCCTGCTTTTCTATTGAATAAATATGCTCCACTGGCCTTACCCCAAGTGCTAAATGATATGCCACAGGATTATTTGAAGATTCTGCCAAGATTTAACGGTGAAAATGAAATTGATGCTTAGAAACATCTTGATACTTTCTGCTCTTTCGCGGAAAATTTAAATGTTGAATATTTGGATGTGGTCTTAAGATTATTTGTTCAATCTTTAGAGGGTGAAGCCAGAAAATGGTTCAAGACATTGGGAAATCGTTGTGTGACCACCTGGGATGAGATGGAGAATACCTTTCTCAGGAAGTGGGGAGAAAAGAAATATTATGGTCAGTGTCTTAGTGAATTCAATACCTTGAAGAAGAAGCAGAATGAAGGAGTGTCAGAGTTTATTAAAAGATTCAACAAGTTATATTTGAGTCTGCCTCCTGAAATGAAGCCCCATGAAGCAGCTGCTAAGATAGTTTTTATAGTAGCCTTCGATTTTGACTTTGGATTCTCGTTAAGAGAAAGGAAACCTGCTACGTTAGATGATGCTCAATCAGATGCTCTGGAGTTGGAAGCAAACTTTTCCTCCACTGGGAAATTAAAGGGAAAAGTTGAACAAGATACTAGGAGGAGAGGCAAAGAAGAGGTTTCCACCTCTAATCAAGATAAGGATTCAGATAAAATGGATGAAATAAGAAAAATGATAAATAATATGGTCAAGCTTGAACTGGAAGCTAAAAATGCAGCCCCCAAGAATTTCTATAATGCTCCAAACAGAGGATATAATCCCTAGTATAAGAGACCCCCATTGCAGACACTGACGAGAGAAAGAAAGAAGCAACAAGATTAGGTATCGCATCCATTGTACCTGGAAGGTCCAGTAGATGACTCCATTGAATATGCTGCTTATGGATTAGAAGATTCAAATATCACTTTTTCAAATGCTGATGATACAGAATGTCCATTGCAAGATGAAGAAGAAGAAGCAGAGATTGATCATTATTGTAAGCAATTTGCTGATTTCATGCAAGCACAATTCAATGTAAAATATGATCTCAGATCTTCAAGGAAGAGGACCAGAACCCAAGATCAAGAAGAGGAGCCACCTCAGAAAGAAGCATCTGCTCAGAAGGAATCAACAACAAAGAGAAACATAGAAAAAGGTAAGAATCCTCTAGATGCTCCCTTGCAGCCTAATGATCAGATTCCTTCTTCTCCTAAAGTAGTCAGTCCTCCTAATGCTGAGCCAGTGTCAAAAGAAATTAAATCTTCAGCTGAAAATAAGGAGTCAAAAGAAGTAGTAATAGAAAAGCCCCCACCTGCTTTTAATCTGCAAAAAGAACTTGAGAAAATTAAGATTTCAGTTCCCCTGACTGAACTATTAAAACAGCCTGTATATCAGTCTCAAGTTACTTCCTTCATGCTTCCCCCTGAAATACCAATCGCGCCTGATAGTTTAAACCTTCAAGAAGAAAGACCCATGGTAGTCTTTGGCCCACATGTCAAGGAGATAGACCCTTCTACTCCTCCTTTTTATGTGTCTCTAGTTATTCATGACTTGCTGTTACACAATTGTATGTTAGATTCTGGGGCTTCCCATAATCTTATGCCTCTGTCTGTCATGGAACAACTAGGACTGCAAATTAAAAGACCTTACAAAGACCTATATTCATTTGATTCTAAAAGGGTTAAATGCTTGGGAATGATTAAATATTTAGTGGTCAATTTAGCCCAAACTATAGCAAAGAGTGTGGTCATGGACATTGTGGTTGTTGATATCCCAGCCTGCTTTGACATGTTGCTGTCAAGGTCCTGGGGTACAAAAATCGGTGGGTCAATCAAATTAGATTTAACATATGCTACTGTCCCAGTCTTCGGAGACCAGGAGAGGAGGTTATATAGGGAGACTAGATTTGTTAAAATGGTAACTAAGGCTGACTGCTCAGAAAATTCCCCAGTGTATAACAAAGAGGGAGACTTCTCATGCTTGATGTTAGAAGAAAACCAAAATTATGCCCAGGAGCCCCTTTTTGGTCAAATTCAAGCTGAGCAGCCTAAAGAAGATCAGGAATCAGAAATTTGGACCTTACACTTTGATGGAGCAAATTCAAGGGAAGGAAATGGAGCTGGGGTATTATTGATCTCTCCTGCAGGAAAATGGGTGCCACTGTCCTTTAAATTGGAATATGAGGCTACCAATAATGTAGCTGAATATGAATCTCTCCTATTGGGACTGCAGAAAGCTAGAAACATGGGCATCCAAAGTCTAAAATTCATGGGAGACTCTGAGCTGGTGGTAAGGCAGATCCGAAACCAATGTCAAACCAAGCATCCTCGGCTGAGAGCATATAGAAACGAAGTATGGGACATGGTAGAAAATTTCTTCTTGGCATTTAACATACAGTTCATGCCCCGAGAGCAAAATAGAATAGCAGATTCTCTTGCTGTAGCTGCCAGTACATTCTGTCCTCCTCAGAATCCACTTTTAAGATATGAAGTGGAGGTACGTTACATGCCATCTATCCCAGATAACATTAAGCATTGGCAGGTATTTGAAGATGATGAACAGATGAAGAGATTCATGGAGACAGTGGGAGAATTATCTAATATGGAGATTGATGATAATGAAGCAGAAGAAGCTGAAAATATTGCAGAAAACATATGGAAAGAAAAGATAGTAGGTAATAGAGTGTTGCAGCTGAGAGGAAATGTTATACCTAGAGGTCTGGTGCCTCTAGAAAGACTATTTAACAAAGATGATGTTCCATTGCAGCCAAGCAAAGTGGTAGAAGAAGATCAAGTAGAAGATTTAAATCTGGGTACTTATGCTGATCCCAAAATTGTAAAATTATCTAAAAGGATCCCAGAAGAATATAAAGAAAAATATTTGAAGTTGTTTCAATATTACAAATATGTATTTGCATGGTCCTATCAGGACCTAAAAACTTTTGATGTTAATATAATGCAGCATAAAATTCCTTTGAGGGAAGAGGCAAAACCTTATAAGCAGAAGCTCAGACAGATAAATCCTCTGCTGCTTCCCTCCATTGAAAAAGAAATCAAGAAGTTACTGAAGGCCAAGATAATTGTGCCATTGAGATACTCAGAATGGGTAGCAAACCTTGTTCCTGTTCGAAAGAAGAATGGAGAAATAAGGCTGTGTATAGATTTCAGAAATTTAAACAGAGCATCATTGAAAGATAATTATCCACTGCCTAAAATGGACCACATCCTGCAAAAAGTGGTGGGAGCATCCAAAATGTCAATGATGGATGGTTTTTCTGGCTATAATCAGGTGGCTGTACTTCCAGAGGATCAGAAGAAAACTGCATTCACTACACCATAGGGAACATTTATGTATGCCAGGATGCCATTTGGATTAATTAATGCAGGAGCTACTTTTCAGAGGGCAATGGATATAGCCTTTGTTGGAGAGTAGGACAAGTTTTTGGTAGTGTATCTCGATGATATCATAGTGTTTTCAAAGAATTATGATGATCATATTGAGCATTTAAGAAGAACTTTTGAAAAATGCAGAAGGTATGGCCTTTCTCTCAATCCCCAAAAATCTTTATTTGCATTAGATGAGGGAAAACTCTTAGGGCACATTGTAACAAAATATGGTGTGAAAATAGACCCTAAGAGGGTTGAAGTAATAAATAGCATTCCTCTACCTAGGAATAAGAAAGAAGTACAGGTGTTTCTAGGCTGAATCAATTTTTTGAGAAGGTTTATTCCTAACTATGCTGAGATAGTTAGGCATATAACTGACATGTTGAAAAAGGATAATGAAGTGAAATGGTCCCAGGAGTCTAGAGATGCACTCACTAGGATAAAAAAGGCATTTGATGAAGCTCATGTACTAGCTGGGCCAGATTACAACAAGCCATTTATGATCTTTTCATTTTCTTCACCTCATACAATAGCTGGAGTATTATTGCAGAAAAATGAAGAGGGATATGAGCAACCTATAGCCTTCTTCAGTCAAGTGCTTTATGATGCTGAATTAAAATATAATATATTGGAGAAGCAGGCATATGCCCTGGTAAATTCCCTTAAAGCTTTTCGAATATATTTTTTGCAATCTCACATTACTGCATATGTTCCCACAGCAGCTGTCAAAGACATTCTTGTTCAGGGGGATAGCGAAGGTAAAAGAGGAAGATGGATTGCAAAAATACAAGAGTACGATTTGGTCATAAGGCCTACTAAGCTGATTAAAGGACAGGGACTTGCTAAAATGTTATCTGAATCAAATCACCAAGCCTTGGGCATTAATTTATCCATGATAGCAAATGAAGAATCTGAGAAAGGAGAAGAGCAGCAAGGACTAGAGATGGCCACTCAAAAGATACATATGAAATATCTAACTAGTCCTTAGTACAAAGAAATAGTTGAATATATTTTAACACTTAGCTGTCCTCCAAGTTGTGATAAGGTAAAATACAGAGCTGTAAGAATGAAATCCCAGAAATACATAATTGCTAATGGACAGCTATATTGGAGAGACCCTTCAGGTATATTACTACTATGCCTCACAGAAAATGAAGTGGAGAATATAATGACAGAATTTCATGAGGGAATCTGTGGAGGACATTACAGTTGGAGGGCTACAAATCATAAAATCCTGAAGGCTAGTTTTTACTGGCAAAAATTGTATACAGATGCTTTTGCTTGGGTCAGAGCATGTGACAAGTGCCAAAGATTTGCAGAAAGACAGAAATTAGCAGCTTTGCCCTTGATTCCTATTCATGTGAATGAACCATTTCAGAAATGGGGATTAGATTTTATAGGAGAAATACATCCCCCATCAAGTGGCCAATATAAATGGATACTAATAGCCAC
The DNA here is from genome assembly GCA_034641835.2 of Pinus albicaulis. Classification (NCBI taxonomy): domain Eukaryota; kingdom Viridiplantae; phylum Streptophyta; class Pinopsida; order Pinales; family Pinaceae; genus Pinus; species Pinus albicaulis. The sequence continues at coordinate 1,085,102,202 of CM076583.1, forward strand.
AAACTATTTTACGAAATGGGTGGAAGCCATACCTACCATAAATGCTACAAATGCCGTGATAATGAAGTTTACGGAGGAAAATATCATATCCAGGTTTGGCTGTCCTGCTAGGATCGTAACTGATAATGCACAGGCTTTCAAGTATGCCAGATTTGTAAATTTCTACCAAAGGTATAACATCATATTAACTCATTCCACAGCTTACTATCCCCAGGGAAATGGCTTAGCGGAGTCTTCTAATAAAACCTTGGTAAGGGCCTTGAAGAAAACAATAAATGAGAATAAAAATAATTGGGACTCTCAACTAAAGTTTTCTCTATGGGCAAATAGGATAACCAACAAGAGAGAAATAGGGAAATCCCCTTATGAATTAGTATATGGCCGAGCAGTTGTGTTTCCTGTGCAATTGGCATTGCCGGTAGCACGTTTTATGCAGGAAAGCCAGGAAGAGCCAGATGACATGGTCAGAAGGATTAACCAATTGGTAGAATTAGAGGAAACACAGAACCAGGTGAATCAGAGATTGATGGAATATCAGGAGAAAATGAAAAATGTATTTGATCAGCATGCGAAAGATAGGAAATTTCAAATTGGAGACCTGGTTCTCAGGTGGGATGTTCGAAGAGCAGAAAAGGGCAAGCATGCTAAATTCGATCCGCTGTGGTTCAGTCCATTCAAAATTGTGAATCAAGGGAGAAATAATACTTTCATGTTAGAAAACCTACAGGGTGATCTGTTTGATGCCCCTGTGAATGGCCAATTCCTCAAGCCATACTTTCAGTTCTGATCTAGGCTGGGAATGCCTGATTGTATTATATTGTATATAAGTTGTTTTAGTTTTAGTTTTCATAAAGAAAGGGTGTTGGAAATTACCTGAAGAAGAAGCACAGGGGAATTGAAAAACATAACGTTCATACAGAAATATTCAGTGGTCTGCGCATTCTCGACATGTCCAGCGATGAACATGTCATCCCCAGATGGAGCCGATGTTGTACATATTAGCCCCCCATTCAAATTTTAGCCACCGAATTCCATCCTGAGGCCTTTTGAAACCCTTTCATGGCATAAAATCTTCATATCGCATCTACCGCTATCTTTTCAGGTCGCAAAATACATTATTCAAAGGCTAAAAACCCGCCATTAAAATTATATTGGACCGAAACCCCAGAGCCTTAGCCCCTTTTTCTGTCGCCATCACATGACCTGAGCTCAAGAACCATACGTTAGGGGAAAGGGGGCTTAACATTGAACGTTTCAGGTGCATCTGCAACCGTCAGATCACAATCAATCGACGGCCCGCAATTAAACTATTCGTGGTGGCCCCTGCTCGCGAAAACCGCTGGTTCTATTCCGCACTGCCTTCGCCAGGTTGGCGGTTTTAAACCAAAGGCCAGTGATTCCATAGAAAACGTGCCACGTGTCCCTGAGTACGGTTTCCGAAACCACTTTTTCGCGCGTTAAAAGTTGGACAATGGCCGGGCAGCGGAATCCACCCGCGCCGTTAGATCTGTCGACGATCATCCAACAGCAGATGTCCTCCAAATCTGCTCGTGTGTTAACTCATGTCCGTTGTGTCCTGTGGCCCACCATTGCGTCGCCCCAGCGTCTCCGAGCCGTTGATTTGGTTTCAAGATCCTACGGCCCAAGCCATGTTCTCCTCCGCCCGTTGACTCCACAACCATGTAAATTCATCACCTGTCCTTCGTACATCCATGCGTCATATTCCCGTGTGTCCGTGTCATTTTCCCTGCCGTATATATATGTTTGTGTTTCATTCATCTTCATTGTTTTATTCCACCACCCCTGTCAAACCATTTTACATGGAAAACCTGCGTTCCCGCTGATGGTCAAAAGCTTCCATCGTATTTTCTCCACCATCCTGCGCGTTCTTGTTATTCAGTCATGTCCTCACCGCCATTATCGTTGACACCTCCCCGTCCATCACCCTTGTACCTGATTTTTCTAATGTGTTGATGGATTTTGTAGGGTTTCAATGAACGGAAAGATATTTTAATTCACAATTTTAGCTGCAGCAATAGAGCATCTCAGAAGACAGTAATTCAATTGAGGCTGCCATTTATGAAGAAGGGTCCTGAAAGCCGCCATGATAAGACATCCATCGCAGGAGAAGGATTTGAAATCTTTCAAACTCTCCAAGGACAATTTAAAAGGTGCCAGTCAGCATATGGGGATATAAATGTTCCTGCAAAGAACAACAACAAAGAATTAAAGATTTCAACAACCTCATTGAAGAGTATGGGCTCATATCCGGTATTAAACGACAAGGGGATCGGACCATATATTTTCTAAATCAAGCCGAGGGTACAATACATCAAAAATCATACCCTATAGATTATATTTCAGCTGATTCTCTTCACATGAAAGTACAGAAGGTTCATGAAGATTTTCTCTTATGCCGTGTCTCTGAAGAGATCTTCTTCCCAATTCATTTATTCTTGCAAGCAACCTTAAGGTTTTATCGCAGCAGATTTTCCCCCAGCATTTACTTCTAGAGGCAGATTGTAAAGTACAGTCATTTATATTTAGTCATTCATAGAGTGGGCGCAAATGTTTTCCGCCATTTTGTTCAAATTAAGTCATTAAATGTGCTCCATCTACCTTCTTCTCCAGAGAATTCTCTATCTTTTCTATAAAAACCCAGAAATAAGACATTAGAGGGGTTCCAGATTTCTATCAGCAAACTGTGCAGTGAAAAGGCTTCTGTATGCATTTTGTAAGACTTCTGTATGAAGGTTCAGAGCCCGTAGGGTCTCAGTGAGGAGGAGTTATAACTGTAATGAGGATTCTGGTCTCTAGTATCTCATAGTATGTAATTTTATCTTATGTTTTAATGCAATATCTCTTTTCATGCTTATTATCTTCTTGTATCATGTCCTAGAATGTGAGTGGCTCACTAATATTGAGTAAGGATTCATCCTAGTTGATGCCCATACTGGAATTAGTCAAGCGCTTTAAATAGGCCTAGTCATGATATACTGTTCCATGTCCATTTCATCCATATTTTTTGCTATATTAGTTGCTTGAGGAGGGTGCTTTTAAAACGCCATTGTCATGTATGGATTCTTAGTAAGTTAAGCCCATATATGGTTCTGTTGTGTATCTGGGTATCAGTCTCATGTTAACTAATATCTTCTTCATGTTTCTTCACTGCACTCACTTCCTGATATCTGATCTCTGTGGTATATTATCTGAACTGGCCCTCTTGCAGTAAGTTGTCTCTTAACTATCTGATGCCTCTGTATTGGAGTTTTGCATAATGTTCCTACACTATTCTTATCTTTGTATCAGCTTCTGAGAGAGATTGGTCCCATTTGAACTTATTTCCTGTTTTTACAAGTGATAGTAAGAGAGCTTTTGGATTGACAACCCAGGCTATATATGATGAGCTCCTTGCTATATTAAGATGTCCTAGGCACTGGTCTATGGCAACTCTAGACTATATCTAGGGGTGAAAAAATTGTCCACAACATGACCAATTATTAAATCTAATTTCACCAATAAATAATAATTAAAAAAAATTGAGTGCATGAATACCTGAATGAGCGCCTCTTGGTTTCGAGAATAAATTATTGGTGTAGTTTAATCTTGGATCAAACCTCCCTCCACTCGACGAAGTAGCAATGAAGTCAACATTGACCTTGTTTTTGCTATGTTGGATCTCGGAGTTTTACTCCAATATTTTCCAAATATTAATTTATTCTCTACTAAACAGGGCCAACCATGTGAAGGTGGAAGTTGTCATGGCCCCTCCCCCCCTCACATCACTCTCAATTCCCAAGTACCCAATCTATATACTAGGAAATATTTGAAGGGAAGATATTAAGATAAATCATAAATAAAGAAATATATAGTAAACATTTATCCATTCATTCAGTCATAGAGTTTAAAAAATATTTGATCTTAGTATGATTTATAATAAACTGTATGCTATACATAATCTGAAGCAAGGTCGTTCTAATTAAACCATAAGTACAATAAATTATTCTTCGGTTTCTTGCAATTTTTCATGTATGGAGAAAGGACGTCATCCCCTTCAGCTGTAAGATGTCTTGCTCCCGACCTGGTGAAACATCTATGTTGATGTAAGGGCGACAGAGCATCAACTGAAATAAGAATAAAATGTTAAATTCTTATCTATAGTAATAATTAATACAAGTGTTTTATTAATAAAAAGGTAGTATAGTGTTCGTTACCTGCTTCGGTGGTAGAGGTGTAGAAAATTTGAATAGCTGACATATTATTCACCGAGATTCTCCTGATCACACACTATTTTAGCTTCATGCATAATACATAATCTCTTCTACCATTGATCATCACATGCAGAAATAAAATCAATTTCATGCATACATTAAAACCACAAACAATCACACATATGAACACCGTATTTAATGGGAAAGCTTAAAGCTGAAAACCCCAACTATATGTATATTATATGTCATGGAGATCATGTAACAATCATATTACAAAAGCTCCTCACAAGCTCTCATGCACACCCTCAATTGCTACACACTATCAAGCTAGATCTAGAAAAACACATGCTCCAATCTTTTGCCACTTGATAGCCAACCTCTATTGCATTTTCAATGCTATGGGATGGCTTCATTAAATAGATAAACCACCTGGCTTGTACTGCGCAATCCTCATGGGCTTCTCCACCTATCTGTGTGTTGCAAATAGCAAATGTATAGTCACAATTGATAGTTAACCTGCTCTTTCACCTATCTCTGCACTGGTCTCCACTGAAACTGTCCATGCACTGAAGTTAACTGATGTATTCTTTAGTTGATTAATGAGTTTATAATTAGTGAATTAATTCACACCACTCTCACTAATTGTATCAATCAGTTAAACTAGATACAAATAGCTCAACTATGTTTAGATTAGTTAAATTGAATACAACTCCACTAACTTCCTCAATCAACTCCACCAAACTCTGTCACATGAGTTCTAACTGAAGTATCCATGCAATAGCTCCACTTAACCCTCGGGAATAGCATAATTCCTTCTGTCAGCTCCTGTGCCACATCTGTGCACTTAACTGAAGTGCTCCAAGAGAATAAGATAATGTTTAGAGTCCAAATATTATTAAGAGCTAATAATATTCGACATATCTATTTTTAGATCGGCAATCTAAAAATAGATTCCGCCCAATATGTCTAAAAATAGAAGTCCATCTATTTTTCCAACTTGACCAACCATCCACAAATAGCATCCTGCAACTCATAGAATATGATCGACATGTCCAAAAATAGACTTTGCGCCAAAAATAGCCTGCGGGCCTACTTAGTGAAGGCGACTCTTTTCACTAAGCTCATCATCTTGTCAGTAATCTCAACACTCCCTCTCAACAATATAGGGATTATCTACATCCCCGATCCTGCCCCTATGGTATTCGAATTTTCTCCTGGTGAGCGCCTTTGTCAAGATATCAGCATCCTGATCCTCCGTGGGAATGTATGAAAGTAACATGATCTTCCACTGCACACAATCTCTGATATGATGATACCAGATGTCAATGTGCTTAGATCTATCATGAAATACTGGATTAATCGAGAGTTTGATGCAACTCTGATTATCACAATAAAATCACAGTAGGCTCCAAGTGTGACCCGAACAACCCGACCAGGATCTTCCTCATCCATATAGCCTTGCATGCAGCCAAAATCGCTGCCATATACTCGGCCTCCGCTAAACTGAGTGCCATGGATCTCTGCTTCCTGCTGTACCAAGAAACTGTTGTCGACCCGATACTGAAAATCCCTCCAGATGTGCTCTTTCTGTCCGTTGGGCTCCCTGCCCAATCTGCATCCGTGAAGCCACATAGCCTCACCTCATCCGACTGTATGTACCATAATCCATATCCCGATGTGCCTCTGAGATATCTCAATACATGCTTGCCTCCCTTCCAGAAGAGCTTGGTTGGCTTAACCATAGCTTGTGAAAGCCTAAGAATAAGATAGCATATGTCGTGTCGTGTTTGACCGTATACATAAGCAACCCCACCAATCGTCGGTCCACCAACTGTCGATAAATAGTGGCATCCACTACCTCCGCCGAAGTAGCATCCTCCTTCCTCCATCCACCAGGAAGAGGAGTATCAACAGGCTTTCAGCCATGCATGTTGAACTTCTCCAGTATCTCCCGGGCATACTTACCCTGAGAAACAAATAGTCCACCACTGCGCTGCCAAATTTTCAATCCCAGGAAATAATGAAGGAGGCCCAAGTCCTTCATCTCAAACTCCTTTGCAAGATCAGCCTTGCATGAGTGTATCAACAATTCATCACCCGTCAAAATAAAATCATCTACATAAAGTACAATTATCAGTAACTTACCCTCTACCACAATCTGGTATAGGTTAGGATCCGCCTCACTCTTGGAGAATCCAAGTCCGGTGAAATAACTGTCTATCTGTGTGTACCAATCACGAGGTGCTTGTTTCAACCCATACAACGCTCTCTTGAGCCTGCACACATGCGACACGCTGCTGAAGATCTCGAAACCTTTAGGCTTCTCTATGTACACCTCCTCCTCAATGACTCCGTTGAGGAACGCAGTCTTCACATCCATCTGATGAATGTGCCACCCCATCTGCGCTGAGAGAGAAAGAATCATCCATATGGAAGAATACCTTGCGACAGGTGCAAAGGTATCCTCATAATCGATCCCCTCAATCTGTGAAAATCCTCGGGAAACAAATCTTGCCTTGTACTTATCCACACTCCCGTTAGCTGCCTGCTTCACTTTGTAGATCCATCTCGAACCCACCACTGATTTCCCCTCCGTTCTCGGAACAATCTCCCATGCACTGTTTTTGACAATCAAATCATACTCTTCCACCATGGCATCTACCCATGCGGGGTCCTCCACATCTTCCTTGAAAGAGGATGGCTTTGTCACGATACACTTGCTCATAAGAGCCATGTATCCAGTATACCAGTCAGGTGACTGTCTCTGTCTGCGCTGTGATGTAGGCGCTCCTACAACCTTCTCTACATCTTGAGCCAATCGCTCAGCTTCTGTAGTGCGCTTTCGCCCTCTGATGGTTGGCGCTGCCTGAATGGTTTCTTCCACTCCATGAACCTCATCTTGTGGCTGATCCACATCTTGAGACTCATCCTTAGGAGCTAATAGCTCCTCATCTGCATGCAAGTGTGGCTCCCTCTCAAGTGAACACTTCATGGCTTTCTCCTCATGAAATTTGATATCTCGTCGCACAACAGTCTTGCGACTATCTGGAAAATAAACACGATAGTTGTGGGGCGTATCAGTGTACCCCACAAATATCCCAACCTCTGCAGTCAGCTCCTACTTCTTCCTGGCATCCTTAGTCACATGAATGTAAACAGGTGAACCAAAAATCCTCAAATGGGAAATATCAGGCCTCTTACCAGAAAACGCCTCCTCGGGTGTACTCATGCCAAGTATCCTGTGAGGACAACGGTTCTACACATATACTGTAGTATTGCATGCCTCAGCCCACAAGTGTATGGGAAGGCCCTGATCAAGCAACATCACCCGTGCAGCACCCACGAACGTTTTGTTCTTCTGCTTAGCAACCCCGTTCTGCTGTGGGTTATGAAGTGCTATGAGCTCTCTTCAAATTCCTTCTGCGCTACAAAAGTCCTTGAATTAGCTAGAGATGAATTCACCAGCATTGTCGCTCCTAAGAGCCTTCACCTGCTTCCCCGATTCTTTCTCAACCAGTGCCTTGAACTCACAGAACTTTGAGTATGTCTCGCTCTTCTTCTGCATGAAGAAGATCCAACACTTACGAGAAAAATCATCAACAAATATCACATAATACCTGTGCTTTGCTGTCGAAGCTATTGAGAAAGGTCCACACACGTCTGTGTGAATTCTCTCAAGGATCGTCATGGCGCGACTATCCTTCTCGTGAAAGGTGGCTTTCACAAATTTTCCCAAGGTACATCCCTTGCACTGATCTGACTGCGCAAGAGTACCCTTAGGAAGTCCAGTAGAAATCTGCTGCAGTATCTTCAAAGCTCCATGGTGAAGGTGGCCCAATCTCCAGTGCCACAACTCGCCATCATCCCAGCTCACCACTCCTTCTGCCTTGCCTGCCATTGCTGCGCAGCCATCTACCTGCAATTGATAAAGGTTCTTAACTCGAACCCCTATCCTCCGGGTCTCACCAGTTACCTTACTGTGCAGGAAAGCCTTTCCCTCGCTAAAGACAACATCATATCCCTTGTCTTCTAACATCGCCATAGAGATAATATTCTTCTTCAATCCTGGAACATGCATCACTTCCTTCAATACGAAGGGTTTACCAGACTCCCTCTCAAAGTAAATGGTACCGATACTGGTCGCATTGTATCTACCATCATCGCCCATCTTGATGTGCACTCCAATATCTTTCTCATCCAGATCAGTAAACAAATCTCGATCTCCTGTCATGTGAAAAGACGTACCACTGTCAAGAAACCACACTGAACCCGTCACACTTGAGACCAAGCATGCGAGCAGCGAAAAATCTAGCTCAAACTGTGAGGCTAAGGCCTCTCCAGCTGCAAATCCAGTAGCCTGCTTATTTTTCTTCTTCTGTGGACAATTAGTGGCGTAATGTCCGTGTTGGTGACAGTGAAAGCACTTCACCTTGGACATGTCCTGCTTCTTGCCTTTCGCACCGGATTGAGAAGCTTTCTTGCTCTTCCCCTTATTTTCTTTGGTAGCCAAAGCACAATTCTCTTCATCAGAGTTCTTTGATGAAGATCCATCCCTGGTACTCTGCCTTGTCTCCTCTTGCACAAGATCCGACCAAAGTCGCTCCCATCCTGGCAATTTCTCCCGACCATTGACAGAGTCCTGATAGGAATGCCAACTCTTCGGAAGCCCAAGGAGAGCCAAGCTCACCAAGTCCTCATCATCAAAAGTCACCCCCACACTTCCCATCTCATCCCTGCATTGGATGAACTTCGTGAGGTACTTGGGCATACTGTCGCCTTTCTCCATCTTTATGTTTCTGAGTCTATCCTTGAGCGCCAACTTCCTCTGGTCGCTCTTGCTTTGGAATAAATATGTCAAAGCTTTCCACATCAAGAATGGAGAAGCCTTACCATGAAGGCTGGACACTATGTGATCCTTCACACCTTCCAACAGAATCCTTCGACACTTTGTTGTCTTCTTTTTCCATGTGTCAAGTACGACAACATCACTAGAAGTAGGTTTTGGAATTTCTGCATCTATGAACTCCTTCAACCCATTGTCATCCAGCACCACCTCCATCCTGTCCTTCCATGAAATATAATTCGAGCTGCCCTCAAGGGCATACTCCAATCGCAATCCATTGAAAGACATCTCAACTTCGACACCAAGAAAACACTACTGCAAATTCGAATTCCACCAGCACAAAACTCAACCGCTTCAATGTTTTGCAATTGCTCCAATGATCAATATCGCTCTGATACCATGTAGAAAATTTGAATAACTGATATATTATTCACCAAGATTCTCCTGATCACACACTATTTTAGCTTCATGCATAATACAAAATCTCTTCTACCATTGATCATCACATGCGGAAATAAAATCAATTTCATGCATACATTAAAACCACAAACAATCACATATATGAACACAGTATTTAATGGGAAAGCTTAAAGCTGAAAACCCCAAATATCTGTATATTATATTTCATGGAGATCATGTAACAATCATAGTACAAAAGCTCCTCACAAGCTCTCATGCACACCCTCAATTGCTACACACTATCAAGCTAGATCTAGCAAAACACATGCTCCAATATTTTGCCACATGATAACCAGCCTCTATTGTGTTTTCAATGCTATGGGATGGCTTCATTAAATAGATAAACCACCTGGATTGTACTGCACAATCCTCATGGGCTTCTCCACCTATATGTGTGTTGCAAATAGCAACAATATAGTCACAACTGATAGTTAACCTTCTCTTTCACCTATTTCTGCACTGGTCTCCACTGAAACTGTCCATGCACTGAAGTTAACTGATGCATTCTTTAGTTGATTAATGAGTTTATAATTAGTGAGTTAATTAATAATTAATTCACACCACTCTCACTAATTGTATCAATTAGTTAAATTGAATACAAATATCTCAACTATGTTTAGATTAGTTAAACTGAATACAACTCCACTAACTTCCTCAATCAACTCCACCAAACTCTGTCACATGAGTTCTAACTGAAGTATCCATGCAATAGCTCCACTTAACCCTCAAGAATAGCGTAATTCCTTCTGTCAGCTCCCGTGCCACATCTGTGCACTTAACTGAAGCGCTCCAAGAGAATAAGATAATGTTTAGAGTCTAAATATTATTAAGAGCTAATAATATTTGACATATCTATTTTTAGACTGGAAATCTAAAAATAGATTCCGCCCAATATGTCTAAAATAAGAAGTCCATCTATTTTTTTCCGACTTGACCAACCATCCACAAATAGCATCCTGCAACTCATAGAACATGATCCATATGTCTAAAAATAGACATAGTCTAAAAATAGACTTTGCGCCAAAAATAGCCTGCGGGCCCACTTAGTGAAGGCGACTTCCTTCCACTAAGCTCATCATCTTGTTGCAATCTCAACAAGAGGGAAGCGAGATAATTTTGGATGTGGCCATAGGTTCCTCCTCTTGTCTAGCCTCATCCCGTACATGCTCTAGAGTATGACCAAGAAGATTTATAATTAATACACCATTTCCATTTAAATATTTCTGATTCTAATCCATACTCAAAAAAAATTAATTCACGTGAAATACCTCTAGAATCGAGTTGAACATCAATTTCAATTCACACTCCAATTTCACTAGCCCCATGTCTTCCATCATTTCTTGGGACATCAAAATTTACACTATTTTCCTGCTTTTTACAATCAAGCACATTACTTTATGGCCAAAAATAAAAACCAGTAGATTGTATACAAGTATCAATTTATAAATGTTCTTTGTTGCTTTTATTTACCTTAGTCTCAGGTGGGGGATCGAAACTAGTACATGAAGACCCCATGCTTGTCCTACGTTCAAAAACGAATTGATATCCGTGCTTGTAAGAAAGCTTCAAGTCTTCCTCCGTGGGAGTTTCATTGAATTGTTTGCCCTTCAATTTTGAATAAAACATGAATCTTTTTTCTTCTGAAATATTAAATTAAAATTCTTAAGAATCTAAAATTTGGATGCAATCGTTTTTCTTTTATACTTAAAATTTTTGCGGAAAAAATTTAAGTAACCCCTAGAACCAAGATGATGTTGGCCATGTTTTTTTATTCTCGCCTTTGTGGCTTTAGATGTATTTGGGAACCTATATTTACGTTATTGATAAGGTTAATTACATGTCACAATATTGATGAGAAAGCATCATAATTACATTAATAAAAGTGCCTCATGCCTTCCTGGTCCGGGTGGTGTCTTCCCTTCTTTTCAAATTTTTTTCTCCTTTTCATATTCTATGAGGGATTTCCACTCACTTTCTAAAATCATTGTAGGGTGCTCATACTTAGGGTTCTTTTGCAAATGAACCCTATATTGGTCTCACATATATTTTAAATTAGGTTTGCCTTCACAATAACTACACTTTTGTTGAAGGTACCATATCCGAACATGCCAACCAACCTATTGATAAGTTCTTCCTTAAACTTTGAATTTTGCGAATTCCACCTTGTGCGAATGGTGGGCCCAAAGAGTTGCAAGGCTTCCTCATTCAAGCGCATACAAAAGGTATTGTTTCCTTCAAAATGATATTATCGTTACTTGAAAATAATGACGCTCTATATGTAAATTTAAATTAGAACATACTTAATATGTAAAACACTTCTTAAATGACTGGAAGATTTTCTAATTTCATGGGAACATGGTCATCATCTACCAAGAATGTAATGGGTAGTGTTCCTATGCTAGTAACACGAGTAGACCTAGGAAAACTTGCTTGAATAGATGTGATGGAATCATGGTTTGCATCATGTGCACATCCTTCTGTGCGTTGTTCAATGGGTGAAGATAATGGCGTGTCACCCTGTTCAGGGGTTGCATTGATGATCAGTGTGTTCAGTGTGTCACTCACAAGCAGAGGAAATGTGTTTCTTCCAACATCAACCCCCATAGTATCACCACAAGGATCAAACTCCCTCAAAAAACCCTATAAAATAAAGAGTTCTTTTATGAAGGATGAGAAAATTAAAATCATAAATAAAGAAATGGGATAATTAAATGAGTTGCTTACCCCTTGTTGACATATTTGGGTCATCACGGTATGATTTGGTCTCCTATATCTTATGTTTGTGGCTCAATCATAATTAAAAAACTGAGTCTGTTGTTTAGTTTTACGAGAGGCCTTTTGACTGTTTGGATTAGATCGATCGACATATAAATTTTTTCTTTAGTAAGAACTTCCTCAGGAGCATCTATGGATTGGTTTGAGGTTGGTGCCTTCCCCTTGTCACCCTATTGATCAAATACGTGGTAGTTGGTTAGAGATTATTTAGGGATAGAAATTCTAAATTTCAATCTTTTTTTTTTTCCTCATTCGAAGAGGAAGAACAATTAGCTCTTTTTTTTTCTAGGAGAAAAATAAAATTGTTTTATTAAAGATAGAATTTTTTTTTACATGAGTTATGCATATGTCATCATATTCAGCATTTCATGTGCCATATACATGCTTTCAGAGTGGTGTAATCACTCACCACCCCTCTGATAGTAGAGAGAGATTAAAAAATAAAGCAAATGGAAGGCGAAAGTAATAGAAACATACAATCATCATATAGTGCATAAGTAGCACATGTGATAAGGATCCAAAAAATAGTAGTGTTCATGAGTCTTACATCTAAGATAAGTCACCGTCCAACATCCAACATACAACAGAAAATAAACTAGATATGAAACATAAACAAAAAAGGAGGTGTAATGAAAGTCATGGTAATTGTATGTGTCCTCGGTCCACCTATCGACTAGAAATGGTGTGAACATAGTGTAGGGTAACCACCATCATCTGTAATCCCCTTTTTGATAGGTTGTCAACCTCCAAATTCTGTTGGAATTTTGTTTTGCAAAGGGAAATTCAGCAAGTTTGAAATAAATAGAAAATTTCTCGTTGTGGTAACTCGCCATGTCTCTAAGAGAATCAATGTGAGTGCTCTGTGATTGTTGGACAGCAAGTTGTGAGTGAAATCTATTTGAATATGAATATCATTCTATGTGACGCAAGCCTAAAATCAAATCTTGATGGTTCTTGTACTCATACTCTAATTAGGTATATGATGGAATTGTAAAAATAAATTTACAGCCAATGCTTCCCCATGCTAAATATCAAGCATATTAACATTAACATTAGGCCAGAACACAAGTATAGCATGAAATTCAAAATGAACTTGATAAGTTTTAATAATCTTTGATGATCCTTGGCGAATTAAGAGCATTAATTGACCTTGAGTAAACTCTAATACAAGGTGATCCACCTTCTTCATGTGATTGAGTCATTAGTACGTGGTGGCTTTGCAATGGAAAAATTTGTAGCTATATATCTAGATTTAATATAAGGGAAATATCATATATATTTTCATGTAAGAGAGGATCTCAACACTGGTAGGCTCTTCACTTTTTAAGGTTTTGTAAATATGTCCTTCAGAAAAATTGTGACCATGCTAAAAAAAATATGCTACCATATATACATCTAACTTGATCACACTTGATATAAACACCTTGGGAGGTGGATTGATGTAACCATGAGATTCTCAAGTGAAAAATAATGAAACCAACATGCATAATATTGGTTTTGAGCTATGTGTTAAACATATTACTAATATCACTTTTTATCAATGAGAGTAGAATAAAAAAGTTTTTCAAAATAAAATTTCATAAATTTTTCAAAATAATGCACCCTCTGAACTGGAGAAACTTGCTCCCTTTGAATATGGAAACTTGACCTCATATGTGCTATGGTTACCAGCTAAAGCTCTGCTGAAGTCATATGAGTATCCCATCGCTTCCAGTTGGGTCCATTCCCACCAAGTGGGTCTGGTAAGGTGGTCCTCCCGCCTCCTCAAAAATTTGGCATAACTAGCTCTATGTCCCTATCGAACTAGAGGTATACCCCATTATCAGTACAATTTTCCCTCTCTGGTCCCCAGTATGATGGAGTCCTCAGCATACACAACTCCATTTGGCCATAAATATACTGTCTCTCCTATGAACTCAACTGTATAGCCTTGATCCTCCAAGGCTGAAATAGAGAACACATTCACTCTCAGATGAGGAACATATAGAACATGATGAAAGGATATATTCCATCCCGATTCTAACTCAAATACAATTGAGCCCTCTCTTGTGCCAATTGTTCCTTCAGTGTGGATCCCACACCTCACCAAGCATCCAGTAGCTACTGAGCTAGGTGGCTAAAATAGATCACACTCCTTTATCACACTCCTTTGATATTCATCCATAACTCTGTATGCTAGAAACTACATCCTCTCTGAGCTGACAGTAATCTTTGAAGGGAAAAATTGCTTTTAAGTCTTTCCCCATGGACTTCCATTCTCTAAAATAATCTTCAAGAGGTATACGACCATGTTGCCTCGGTACTTCAGGTAAGAATGTAGGCATTGTGATCCTCATATTTTCCATAGATAGCCAGCTCCACAGGTTGAGCCAGAACTATGCTTTGATAAATTATGATCTATAGGTGGCTAAAATAGATCACACTCCTTTGATATTCATCCATTGTACAGCCATGGGCAAGTGTTTGGTCTTATGTTGTTGTCATATTCAGCCATTTACTATCCATTAGTAGGTGTGATGACTCTTGTACATTGCTTGCCATGTAATTTTCTGAAGTTGCAGTGGATGAGACTACGTTGTATCCTTGTGAGAGATTGTTTGCATTATGTATCCTCATGTAACACCTTCAGCAAACATATCATTAGGATGATCCATGATGCACATGTCCTATTCTTCATGGATGAATTGTTTTGGGCCAGCCTGTTCTTCATTGTTGGAGGAACCTTCTTTGGAGGATTGTTCTTCACTTTGCCATTGGAGGGCAATGATTTTTCCGCCCAAGATCAGCATACACTCTACACTTGCCATGAGTGGAGAGAAGGACAGCATGGGGTAAGCTATGATACTTGCCAAGATCAGATTTTCAGCCCACCTTCATTACCAGAGCTTGAGGTGGAAGGAGATTTTCAGGAGTTGCCTTGTCGGGAGGTGGCTCATTTTGTTTGGATGATTGCTTGGGGATGGAGGA
The DNA here is from genome assembly GCA_034641835.2 of Pinus albicaulis. Lineage (NCBI taxonomy): Eukaryota > Viridiplantae > Streptophyta > Pinopsida > Pinales > Pinaceae > Pinus > Pinus albicaulis. The sequence continues at coordinate 1,085,117,457 of CM076583.1, forward strand.
TCCACATGAGAGAGATGTTCCTCACTTCATGCCTTGAGTGGAGAGAGGTGATGAGCTGGTACACAGTCGATGGAGCAGCTTACACCATGACAGATATAGCACAACCGGAGTCATGGTCTTCATCAGTCATAGCTAGAGGCAGTGCACAGTCTGAGCCATGGGACTTGGGCTATTATTGGCCATGGTGGCGATGGGATCCGGGAGGATTGTTGGTTGGCTGGTACCATGAGAGATCAGTTTGGGATCCTGGCATTGAGAGATCCCTTCATGTCAGGATGATGCAGAGTACAGGGGAGATTCAGTGGCGCATCTGGGACCCAGGCATATTTTGCAGCATCGATGGAGAGCATCCGCTAGGAGGAGACTTGCTTAGGCAGTTGCTTGAGGGCAAGCAACATTTTTCCGGGGGGGACTGTAATATTCCTAATTTGCGACAGCAAATTGGAATATTCTATTTTGTTTATTTTGCCACCTATAGTTTGTAAGTAAATAAAAAGTGAGTAAAGAGGGTCTAAACTCACTTTAATGAAATAAGACATCCACCTAGTAGCACAACGTTGTGACTTAAGTGGGAGTCAAGGGGGGACCCAACACCACGTGGAGGAGGGGGCCTATGTACACTCTAGAAGTTTCTCCAAGCTTCTGCGTAGATAAGGATGAGAATGTGGATAAGGATGAGGATGTGGAGGAGAGAGAGAGGATACATTGGGTTTTGGAGGGAAACCAACACTATAAAAGATGAAGGATCCTCTTCATTTCATTCATGCTTGGATTCTTGTATTATTTATTATTGAGTGAGACATTTGTCTTTCTTTGGCATGCTGGCTGTTTAGCCCGTCTGCTGCACTGTTTAGTGCACCGAGTGTCTCCGTGCGGAGATATCACCCTTAGCGTCAGGGGACTTCGAGTGCCTACTCAGGAAAGGTTATTTTCTTAGCATCATCCTCCAGGATAGCATTATTGCTGTAGCGGCATAATACTATGTTGTAGGGTGTTGTCGTGGTGACTTTACGACACCACCTCCTTCTCTTGTTTTTCAGAGGGAGAGCCTCTCTTTCCTTTGGAGGATCAGATTGGGAGATATTGGAGCTTATTATCAGATCTTGGCATCAGGCCTATATGTTCTTCATGGTATACTGCGTAGTTCTTTTCCCAGATATGCGTTATTGCTGAGGGAGCAGCGTTCCAAGGGTTTTGGCATCATTTTGGAGTTAGATCTCTGATTGAGGGTGATCCTTGGATTGGCCAACCAATCCAAGTATATTTCTGATCAGATACTGAAGTTTGCTTCAGAAATTATGAATCATTCTTCAGATCTGCTACAGTAAAACTCAGATCTGCTCCGGCATTTTCATGTATTGCTGAAATCCCCAAGGGGAAAGTAATAAAGAGCCCTTTGAGCATTTTGTCTCATTATAGATCTCTGTTTTCATGTATTTATCAGTTTTAGATCTGTAATATAATAAATATAAGCTTCAGCCTCCTGAGAAAATGCTGAAGGGTTTCTGGATCAATCTTTGTCTTGCGGCACCTCTATCTTGAGGGGTTTTATATATAAAACTGTTGTTTATCCTTGCTGAAAGCATATTCCATGCTCCCAAACCCATTCTATGATTATTTATAGTGTTCTACATTATATTCCTTCAGAAATACGCTGCCCTTGCTTCAGAAAATTTCTGCATACTCAAAGTCTTGGGAAATCAGGGTTTTTCTTGACTAGTCGGGAAGGAGGAACTGTTTAACTTAGCTAAACGAATTTTTTTGTGCTGAAATTCGACATGGAAGTCCCTCTTGACCTATTCTAACATATTCCAGAACCTTGACCCGTAATTTTACGCATATTTCCTTATTCACTCATTTTAGGGCCAAAATCCTCACTTTTCCCCACCTTTTTGCCCCTAAAAGTTGAGTAAAGGTTGCTGCTGTTATTTATTTTGGTTTATGAGAATTTTCAGACATATTCTATGATAGCTAAAGCCATCATACCTGAATAATTCGTTTTCCAGGCATGATCTGCTGAAAAATCCGTTTCCGGGATATTACATGGTACCACTGTCTAGATACCAAACACATCTAGAAATCTCCTATGAATCTAGGAATGAGAAATACTCTTTCTTTATCTGACACATTTTTTTTTCACTGTGCCCAAGCCTGCGCTCTGCCTCCTAGTCTACCCTGCACATAGGGTTTCTAGTGCTGCAGCAGGGTGGTGCCGGTCGTTGTGCTCACCCTGGCTTGGGTTCAGCCCAATGGTGGAATCTCACGCCCCTCCCTGGCCTCCTCCTCCTCCTCCTCCTCCTAAGGTCGAGGCCTTCAAACTACTGATTTCTTCCCAGCTGAAGAAGAAAAAACAAATCACCTTCAAGTTCATCAAGATATTGGATGAGATCCCCTCAGTGGCTCTGCCACCTGAGGGTCCGATGAAGGTGACCCTTTCCCTTGCAGACCGAGCGTTGGTTGGGTAGTTCATGGGCTTATGGCCTTCACCAAAATCTATGGAAGCTTGGATCACCCAAAAATGGAAGCCCCTCATTGAAAACATCGTCACCTCGTACTTTCTAAGGCGGGGTTTATTCCTATTTGAATTCAACTCAAAGGAGGATAAGGACTTGATTTTCAGGAATGAACCCTATTTCATGGGTCCTCAAGGACTGTATTTAAATAGTTGGACTCCAGACTTTGACCCCAAGAGGATGTTTCATTTGTCGTTCCAATCTAGATTAGGCTCCCAAACTTTCCAGTGCACTATTAGAATTGGGAATCAATGCAGAAAATCAGAAACACCCTTGGAAAATTCATAAATAGAGAAAATAAAAAATATCAATATGACTGCGCCAAAATCTGCATGGAGGTTGATCTTGAAGTTGGGTTGTCGGAAGCCATTAATCTAACGATGGGAAACTGGTCCCATCTGTAGAAATTAGACTATGAAAAATTTTCATTTAAATGTTGTGGATGCCATGAGTATGGCTCAAGAATTTCCCTGAAAATGCAGGGCCAGAAAAGGAGAAAGAAGAGGGATGGCATCAAGCCAAGAAATATAGAATGAGCCTTAATCTAGGGCCAATTAGACAAGGAGAAGAGAAAGGAAAGGGAAGTACAACACCCACGGGGAGCATTCCTAAAGCCAAACCCACCAGAAAGGTCAAGAGAACAAATTTGCGGTCTTGAACTCAGAGACAGAGGAAGTCTAAGAAATTGACCCACGAGACGTGAAAAAGGATATCCAAATGCAAGAAGCCCTAGAACCACTAAATTTTGGTGATTATCCTAGAGAAACCTTAAAAGAGAAAGACCCTATCTCTGAGGGTGAAGATCTGGATTCAAAGGAGTCGGAGGGAGAAGGAGAAATTGGGGATTCCTAAACTTCGGTTAGAAGATTGACCAGGGGACAGAAATCCTCCAGGGAAAAGAGAGAGAAAGAAACCTATAAGGAGAAGCTACATGGGAGCTGTTAGGGTCCCGTGATTTGGCATATTGGTAAGCCAAATGACAGGGTAACATCAAACCAACTTTGGAGCCCAAGGACCTAGCCTTCCTGGACTCAGAGAGGGCTCTCTCTATTTGTGCAAAGGATATAAACTTGTTTGCTTTCTATGTTTCTGATTTTAGGCTAGTTTTTAAGTGTGTTTTGGTTTGTTTTAGGTTTTTGAGGGAAGAACTGATCAAAAGATAAATAGATAACAAGATATCATATCAACTAGACTATGGGGTCAATAAGGTCGAGACTGCCTCAAAGGGTGGAGAAGGTATATTGCAAGGCCGATTTGGTTGAGGTAAAATAGATTCTTTTAGGTGGAATGAAATGGGATGGACACTAAGTTTGTGAAATACAAAGAGATTTTAAACATGAATAGTTAATCAACAAGCATTCATAAGTTATGGCTAACCATTTGTCTCTATGAATGAAACTTAAACTAATAAATGCATAAAATAGACAATTCAGTGATGCATGGAAGTATAAGACCCTCCAACTATGGGAAATCACCTTCAGATTTTTTGGAAAACAAATAAGATGGACAAGCAACTCAATTTACGAATAGGGAACTCCTAAACATCATATTTTGAGCCATTGGGAACTTTGAAAACATAATGCAAAGTTTTTAGGCAAAGGGCAAGATCGAAACAAGAGCTCCTTGGTTCAAACTAAGACAATCAATAATTCAAAGAGAGTTTTCAAAGATGGAGCTTTGACTAGCCATGAGTAAGCAGGGTGTACCGTGAATCATACTTAGCATGCATAACAACAATAAATGAAGCAAGAAACAAGTTCTTCGGTGATCAAAGAGCAGTTAAGAATTCTTTGATATGACTAAGAAGGAAGAAAAACATAGAAGCTATAAGAAAATCAGGAAACTTGAGGTGCCTCCATGGGCATATCTCAAATCTATTCTTTACTGACCTACAACAAGCAAGAAACATGGAAACATGTATGATAAACTAAGAAAAACAGACAGATAGGAAAACTATACCATTTACCAAGCCAAGGAATCCAACAAACAATCCTCTTCCACCATCGAAGACAAACAAGAAATCATCCACATCATGAGACAAAGTGTCTCTTCAATGCTTGTAGTATAAGTATTTCTCTATATCATCAAGTTTAGCCTTGTTTACAATGAGATCTTTTGGAATAAATAGGCCAAAGAGAAGGAAAACCTCCTAGAGCAACTAGCAAGCCCATTGGCCCATTACAAATATCTGATTTTGTCCTTGAGGCTTTGAAAAGCCCAAGGAAAAAAATATATATGAAAATATCTTCAAAGCGCTAAAAAGGGAAATTAAATTGACTTTTCCCAACTGACAATGGCCAAAAAAGGCTAAACGCACATTTGGAAAAGCCACTTCAGAAAACTGCATTTTTCACCAAAATGCTTTAGAGATATAGCAGCAGAAAATTCCCTGTATTGTGGGCAACTTTTGAAGGACCTCCCGATTTCGAAATGAGGCCTGTGATGGCTCGTTGGAAAGAATTGGATGTCTATTTTTTTAAAATACTTGGTTTTACCCAAAATTATCACTAGCAGTGTGTGAAAAACTGACCTGAGTGAAAAAACCCAGAAATTAGCCCTTACTGATATGTGAGGCAGAGTGTCGAAAAATTGAGTGTTTTTTGCCTCTTTGGGGGACCAAAACATCTTCAATTGGTCTGAAATTTTCTGAGTAGATGCCCCTGAATTTAATGCATCCAATGATACCACTCTCAAAAGCTGAGGATGCTCCAAAAAAAAATGGCGGTGCCCATGATTTTATGCAATTAGGCCCAAAAATGTCAAAAAACAAGAACATGTCAAAATTTGCTCAATTTTGGTGACCAAACCCCTTAAGTTTTTTTAGAAACATGTGTAGAAGCTCAGGTCAAAATCCCAAGCCTAGGGGTGTCCTTTCCACTTTTTATCACTGGGCGCCCTCATTGGGAAATTTTGAGTTTTTCTTGGTTTTCTTCCTTGTTGTTTGGCATTTTAGCTTTAGAGAGGCAGCTAGCACATACTTTGGAGAATGCCCTTTATGCTTTATTTTTTGTGTTTTCTTTCCCTCATCATTGCTTTCTTGAGGGTTGTCTTGTTTATCCTTGTCACTGCTTTCTTCATGACTGTCATGTTTGGACCCTTTTCCTTGTTCATCGTCATCACTAGTTTTCTTAGATTTATCTTCTTTGACTTACCAAGATAAACTGATTAAGTGATCACTGAAATAAGTCTTCAACCAACACACCTTTTCCTCTTTGAAAATCACTTTTCTTCTTTTAGTTTAGCAAGCAAGTGTTTTGTTGAATGAAAACAGAGTCACCTCTTCAGTATTGTGTTTGAGCTAGGAGGCCTTTGCCAAGATCTGCTTGTGGCTTTTGGAGACAAATATCTTTTGTTTTTGACACAAAAATTATTCCCCTAAAACACTTCCCTTTTGATATCACTGTCTTTTCTTTGGTTTAGTCAACATGGTGCCCTGAAATCACTATTAGGATATCTCTTCAAACTGATTTGAAAGACCTTTCACAAAGTTTGTTTTTCTGTGGTTATGATAACATGGCACCCCCTAAAATCAATGTTTTAAATGACTTATTTCAACTGAAAAAAACTCTTTATCCTCTAGTCACTATCCTCCTTTCTCTCTAAGCAAAGAGTACACTCTTGAAAACACTGTGCTTTCCCTTTGAACAAACTGTTCTTCTTTGATGATTATTGTTTTTCCAAAACATAAAACAGTCTCCTGGTTACTGAGTAATAGGCCTTTCAAACAAACTCTGCCTCCTTTAATGATCACTGATTCTCTTTGAGTTTACCAAACAAGTAGGAATTGAATGAGAACAATTTCACCCCTTTAGCACTTGTGTTTGGGCAAAGAAGTCTTTAACAATGTCTGTTTGTGGGTTTTGGAGACAAATGCCTTTTGATTTTGACACACAGTATATTCACTTTAAATCTCTATTTTTGATCCTTTGCAACCCATTTCACATCACTGTTTTTGAAAGACTCTTTCAACTGACCTGGTGATCTTTTCAAAATTCTATTTTCTATTGGAGACTGCTGAAATCCCTCACTATCTAACAACCCAAGGAGAAATTCTTTCTTTTGACTAGAAAAACCCTTTATGCAACTCTATCTCTTTGGTTTTGATGAATTAAGAAAGTTTACTCTTGAAAAACCAACAGTTTTTCTTTCTGCTATTCAAAATAACAAGGCCTTTCTTTCATCATTGTTTCTCTTTGAATTTTATCATTAAACCCTCCTCCGAACTCACAACTTGGATAAGAGACAAGAAATACCTTAAAAATGAGTTTTTCGAGGCCCTTTGAGTGTTTGGTGTAGGGTGCAAAGAAACATGTTCAAAACAAGTGGATGGGCGGGCGTTGAATGCAGAACGTGCCACGTAGAAGGCCTGCCGAGTCGGCCTGGGCACCCACTGATCGTCGGCATAGGCGTACCATGCCAAGCTATAGGCGCTCCGCGCCTACGTGCTTTTCCTTTGGTCGGACGCCTACAGGCATGCCGCGCAAAAAAAACTAGCTAGAAAACGACCAAAAATTTTATCTACCCGTCTTTCTTAGTAATTCAACTATGAATTTTCACAAATGGTCGTTGTTTCAAGTTTTTAAACTTGGTTTTAAACAACTTTTCCTCCTTGTTCTTTTCAAAATGAAAACCTCCTCTTGAATAGAAAGTATATGTGTAGTTGTAATTTGGGGCGATCTTTTAACAACTGCTTCATCCCTTTAACCATATTTTCTTCATAGTGATATTTTCACAACAGTTATTCACCAACAAATAATCATATGTCTACTGTTGTTTATGAAGTGAATATACCCTTTTCACCATGTTGTTTTTGGTTAGTTTGCAAAGAGGCGACTGTAGCACTCTGATTGGTATAGAAAGGCTATAGAAGCTATATTCTTCTTAGAATAGTCAAAAATGGAAAATTTATCATAAGACTTGCAGCCCTTGTAAATGGCCCTTCAGACTTGTGTGAGGCCTTTTTCCTTGTCTGCTGATGGAGGTCCTCTTTGACTATAAATGAAACATGGCTTCACACATTTTGAAAACTTTTGGATGAGCTATCTTTTAACCCTTTGGATGAGTTGTGTCATGGTGCAAATATTTGGAGTGATGATCCCTTACCACTTTGTGAAGGATGGCCTATAGATAGTGAAATTTTTTACCCTATTATAATGTGCCCTTTGTCCTCTGAAGGAAGGCTTTTGGGAACATAAGAAACAGAGACCTTTAACACCCTTATGTTACTGTTTGGTTTTTATGTGAAAAAAAAAGGTCTTCAACCCACTGAATTTTCATTTGATCCACTGATTTTTAACCTTGTATTTCCAATAAGAAAATTGCTCACACACCATAGGAAACACTATTGATGCATCTTTTGTTTCATCCTTGGGAAGGAGGTGGCCTATAATTTATGAAGTTACTTAAAACACTTTAACCCTCTTCTTTTAAATGAAGTAGGTTCTTATCAAGTTCTCAACCATCTGCTCTTGATTGGAGGAGGCTTTACCATGATGTCTTCTAACCATCTGCTTTTTAATGAAGGATGTCATTTCTGTGCTTTAAACCACTGCTCTTTTAAAGGAGGAGGTTCTTACTATAAATATGTCCTTTCATCTATTTAAAAACTCTATTACCTTTCTGCAGACCATGTGTCTCTACTTGGTATTATGTCAAATAGGCAACAATTTTCTTTATGGTATATATTCTGAGATAGGTATTTTGTGTGAACTATCCCTGTGAATTTTTAGAACATAAACCATCTGACTTGTATATGTAGAATATTTTCTTTTTAGACATAGTTGACTGACTTTCCCTTGACTGTGTTTGCAGAGGTAGGTTGGATTTTCCTTTGGAGGAGATGTTGAGAACACTGCTAATCAACATAACACTAGCCTTTTGCATTCATATGACTTGGAGGTTGTTCTTTGTTCTTTAGACAACTTTAGCTTTTAAACCACAGTTATTGGTGGCCCTTTACTTGTTGTATTTCACTTGTTTTACTGAGGGCAAGCTAATTCATCATGCGGGACCCTTTTTGACTTTGTCCTTTTTCTCTTTTGCACATTGCTCATTATTGCAATCACACACCCATGCAGAGATGTAAAAACATATGAATTTGAACTCTGAAGAGCTTCCTTGGTGTCTTATGGAGATTTTTCCTGACCTAAGCATGTTCTTTTAGACAGCGAACATGCTTATCTTCTTTTGTTTTGGATCATTGTTGAACTTCTTCTAGACTAGGACAAAATTACCTCTTAGTGGTGTGTGACCTATGGATGGATCAAGACTTGTTTTTGTTGATTAGGAAATAATTCAGGGCTGACTGGTACTGAACAGAGGCTTTTGGCTCAGGATGTTTTTGGCAAGGAAAGGATTCCTTAAAACACCACTATCTAACTTAGGGGCGATCTTGACATGTCTGAGTGTTTCTTGGGTATGATTAGATTTCCAAGTGACATATGACCAGAGATAGGGTTGTAGACATTTTTTCAACAGTTGGATAATGAATAGCTTGATGAATAAGGGTGAATGATAGCAGATAATCTTCAACTATGGCAACTATGGACAAGGTTATTTTTCTGAAACCAGATAAGACTTGAAAAATGGGTTTTTTTTTATCATAGGCTGACCAAAAGGGTTAGGAGGACAAAAATTGTTTTGGGGTGTTTTCTAGATGACAAATTAGATAGTTTGGTGATCAGATTCTATAAAACTCAGCTTAGGAAACTAATCATCATCAACAGGTGAAAAATATTGATGACTAACAGTGGCTCCATTTGGGGAGGGTAGCTCCTTTTCAAGAGGTGTCCAGAATTTCAGATTTCTGGCTTTTGAAAACTAGTGCCTTATCCATTGGTGCAAATTTCTTTCTTTCTTGATGCTATTTCTGAAAATTGACAGCATGATTAGCATCAAAGTCATCTCTACCTACCCAACTACATTCCCTAACATTTTTTCTTCTTTTGGGTGCATTTAGACTAGCAACCCTTTAGCATAATATTTTTGAAAAATGACACTATCTAATTCTACACTTATATCCGCCAGGAGTTCAGATTAAACTGATGAAATCCTTTGTTTCTCTACTTATGCTAGATTGACTGTCAAGATTAAGCTGTTTGACAGGATTAGATTCACTAAACTAAAACATGAAATTAAAAAATGACCAAATCAGGATTAGACAGTATGATTTGTCATGTACTTGTGGCATAAAAGACAAGTTGCACACAAATATTATTTTGCATGAAAATAAGATCTAGAAAAATCAGGGCTAGGATACACAGTTTGTTTTTCATCCCTGTTTTCCTCTTTGGTTCTGTTTTGAGCGTGTGGAAACAGTATCTTTTCCTAATCTAATTTTATTCGTAAGTCAAGTTTACATAATTTGACTATCACTTCTTTCACTAACTTATCAACAATCAATTTAAAACATGTCCAGTTATGATTAGGCTAGATAACTGAACAAGACATCTTTTGAGTACTAGTAGTGGCATTTAGACTTGTGCACTTTCAACATGACTATTTTTTGGGTATGGGGCTGTACCATTACTTTAGAAATTGCCCTCTTTTTCTACTTTTTTTTTACTATTTTTGTATTTTCTGTTTTTTTACTTTTTCTCCAAACAATCTAGAACTGAAAAGATGCTCATAAGGCTGAGCTTATTTTTCACACCTATCTATCTATCCTAATCTAACATATACACAATATACATTCATTTAGTGAAATCTATTTTCCAACAAATCCAATCAAGCAGATGATTCCATGAGAGATTTAGTTTCAGCTTTTTTAGAGTGCTAAAGTAATGAAAAGGCCACTTCTACTTTGCTTATTTTCAAACAGTAGTGCCTAAAAATTTTCTCATTCTTTGCAACAGACTGTTCTAGGTGGAACAAACTACTCCTTCAGATTTCTCAAGGAAAACAACAAATGGATCTTGGAATAATACCTGATCTAGAGGATTTGATATATAGGCTTCATTCAAGACTACTCTTTCTTCCACTTGGCTATATTTGGGACTCTCTTGGTAAAGCAACTCTTCCCCTTGCTCATGATCACTTGAACTATCAGACTCATCATATATTGCAGTGTAGTCTTCTTTCCAAGCTGATGTGTTTTGATTAAGTGGACTGAAAACTGTGTGAAGGTCATCATGTTGATGAGTAGGGATACACTTTGGCAGTGAGTCCTCTTGAAAGGATAGTGTGACAACTCTCATGTGTTTATCAACCTCTATTTCTTCATCTGCAATTTGTAACTCAATCGAACTTGGTGGCTGCAAATCTAGAGTTAAGGAGGATTTCATATCCAAAATGATTTCCTCAGCCATTTCAGGAGAAGGCTTATTATTGATAACTTGCTCAAGAATCTCATCATCTTCCTCAACCTCATCATCAAAGCTGAAAGACTGCTGATTTCCAATTATGTGAATGTTATTTCTGTTGGACTGAAGTGAAGTGGAGCAAAGAGTCAGAGACTCTTCACTTACTTCTAAACTCTCAAGGTACTCCTCATCAGTGTCATAGGTGACCTGTCTTGGCTTATTGATGCTTTCAATTTGATGACAATGAACTTCATCCCACACATCAACCTTTGATGGCTCTGCAAGGTTAGCTTCTGCTTGGATATCATAATCATCAATATATTGATCAAACCTTGGAGAATCATCAATGTAAGTAATGTCACCAGCCATGCATATTGGACTATCAGATTGTTTATCTTCAAATTGATTTACAAATCTATTTTTTGACTTATGGTATGCAAGATTAGCAGGAGAAAGATCAGAAAATTTTTGTTCATATGAAGTTTTAGAGGGTGTTTGCATGTTTATAAGTTGAACTATCTCCTCTTCAGTTAAAAAGGGAGGCATTTTTATCTCTCTTTGGATAGAACTACAATAATCCTCTTTATCTTGGGAAAGCTGATTTGTAGGATGAATGTCTTTTTAGGCTTCACCTATGAGAGATGATGAATCATCACTTGTGCTTTTAGAGAGATCTTGTGGGTTCTCTTTCATTTCTTGATTGTTTTCATCTTTAACCAATTCTTTGTGATGTTCAGGATAGTTAGTATGTAATTCATTAGTTGCTTCTGATAGATTTTCAAGAGGCCAGTTTGCTCATATGAATTCAAATGACTCAAAGCATAAAGGTAGAGATACTACAGGTTTTGATTTGTCTTCTATTTCAGATTTGAATTCATCTTCAATCAAATCTTCTTGATGTTTGGGATAATAAACATGGGATTCATGAGTTTCCTCTGATAGATTTTTAGGAGGCCAATTTGCTCATATGAACTCAAATGACTCAAAGAATAAAGGTAGAGATCCTACAGGTTTTGATTTGTCTTCTATTTCAGATTTGAATTCATCTTCAATCAACTCTTCTTGATTTATGTGAGAGTTAATTTGAGCAGGGGTTTCCTAAATGTCTGTTAAGAGATCTTTAGGATGCAAATTTCCTTTCAAAATATGGAATGAATTAAAGCATAAGGGTAGAGAATCTAAAGGTTTTGATTTTTATTCCATTTCGAAATCTGTGATTTCAAGATGGCTGATAGTTTCCTTAGAGCATTCCTCTATGTTTTTATTTGCAACTTTCTCATTAGGCACATTTTGTTTGTTACTCTTGTCTTGTAATAGTTGAGTGTGTTCATCTCGAGGAAGAAGTGTAGGTTGGTTTGAATAAGCAGTGTTAACCTTGACTTTGTGTCTTTCTCTTTTCCTGTAAAGTAGAGGCATCAGTTTGTTGAACACATATACCAATTTTTCCAACTTTTCTATTGTGTTCTCGCTTGGATCCATCTTGGTTTACCAGAAAGAGTTATTGTGTCCTTTCAACCAGTCTAAAGTTCTCTACCAGTGGAGTCTTTTGTTCTATTGAGGGTTGTGGAGTTGCCAGGTGGAAGATTTGAACATTTTTGTCCACCATCAGCATGATTGGGATTTCTCAATGCATTCCAGAAGAGTTTATAAGGACTAGTGGAGTAATAGGCCTACTGGAGGCTAGTGGAGTCGCCAGGTGGATGTTTTTTAGTTTTTTAGAGATATGCATATGATCCACCACCAATACAGATAAAAAGCCAATCTAGGGATGTTTTTTGGAATTTTTGGAGTTTTTATGTAGCCCTAAGCTTTGTAAGAGTGTCATAGAGCTGGGTCATCATTTTGCTAGGATGGTGAGACAACTAGAATCTACTCTTGGATAATACTTCTAGGTTGAGGGATTTTGAAGTTCTAAGGTATACATAGTTTGTCACTAACTCAGAAGGTCCCACCGTGATCGCCATTATGTTAGTGAGCGGTGGGATAAGTCCACAAGATAGTATTCTCAAAGGTCTTTGAAGGTTTAGGTAATATAAGTTTGTTTATCACTCAGAGTCCCACCGTGATTGCCATTATGTTAGGGTCCTGTGATTTGGCAGATTGGCAAGCCAAATGACAGGGTAACATCAAACCAACTATGGAGCCCAAGGACCTAGCCTTCCTGGACTCATAGAGGGCTCTCTCTATTTGTGCAAAGGATATAAACTTGTTTGCTTTCTATGTTTCTGATTTTAGGCTAGTTGTTAAGTGTGTTTTGGTTTGTTTTAGGTTTTTGAGGGAAGAACTAATAAAAAGATAAATAGATAACAAGATATCAGATCAACTGGGCTATGGGGTCAATAAGGTCAAGACTACCTCAAAGGGTGGAGAAGGTATATTGCAAGGCCGATTTGGTCTAGGTAAAATAGATTCTTTTAGGTGGAATGAAATGGGATGGACACTAAGTTTTTGAAATACAAAGAGATTTTAAACATGAATAGTTAATCAGCAAGCATTCATAAGTTAGGGCTAACCATTGGTCTCTATGAATGAAACTTAAACTAATAAATGCAAAAAATACACAATTCAGTGGTGCATGGAAGTATAAGACCCTCCAACTTTTGGAAATCACCTTCAAATTTTTGGGAAAAAAATAAGACAGACAAACAACTCAATTTACGAAGAGGGAACTCCTAAACATAATTTTTTGAGCTATTTGGAACTTTGAAAATAGAATGCAAAGTTTTTAGGCAAAGGGCAAGATCGAAACAAGACCTCCTTGGTTCAAACTAATACAATCAATAATTCAAAGAGAGTTTTCAGATATGGAGCTTTGACTAGCCATGAGTAAGCAGGGCATACCTTGAATCATACTTAGCATGCATAACAACAATAAATGAAACAAGCAACAAGTTCTTCAATGATCAAAGAGCAGTTAAGAATTCTTTGATATGACTAAGAAGGAAGAAAAACATAGAAGCTGTAATAAAATCAGGAAACTTGAGGTGCCTCCATGGGCATGTCTCAAATATATTCTTTACTGACCTACACCAAGCAAGAAACATGGAAACATGTATGATAAACTAAGAAAAACATACAGATAGGAAAACTATAGCATTTACCAAGCCAAGGAATCCAACAAACAATCCTCTTCCACCATCCAAGACAAACAAGAAATCATCCACATCATGAGACAAAGTGTTTCTTCAAAGCTTGTCGTATCATGTATTTCTCTATATCATCAAGTTCAGCCTTGTTTACAATGAGATCTCTTGGAATAAATAGGCCAAAGAGAAGGAAAACCTCCTAGAGCAACTAGCAAGCCCATTGGCCCATTACAAATATCTGATTTTGTCCTTGAGGCTTTGAAAAGCCCAAGGCACAAAATATCTATGAAAATATCTTCAAAATGCTAAAAAAGGAAATTAAATTGACTTTTCCAAACTGACAATGGCCAAAAAAGGCTAAACGCACATTTGGAAAAGCCACTTTAGAAAACTGCATTTTTCACCAAAATGCTTCAGAAATATAGCAGCAGAAAATTCTCTGTCTTGTGGGAAAATTTTAAAGGACCTCCCGATGTCAAAACTAGGCCTGTGATGGCTCGTTGGAAAGCCCTAGATGTTTGGTTTCTGAAAATACTTGTATTTCTCCAAAAGGATCACTGGAAGTTTGTGAAAAACTTACCTGAGTGGAAAAACCCAGAAATTAGCCCTTGCTGATATGTGAGGCAGAGTGTCGAAAAAGTGAGTGTTTTTTGTCTCTTTGGGGGACCAAAACATCTTCAATTGGTCTGAAATTTTCAGAGTAGATGCCCCTGAATTTAATGCATCCATTAATACCACTCTCAAAATCTGAGGATGCTCCAAACAAAAATGGCGGCGCCCATGATTTTATACAATTAGGCCCAAAAATGTCAAAAAACAAGAACATGTCAAAATTTTCTCAATTTTGGTGAACAAACCCCTTAAGGGTTTTTAGAAACATGAGTAGAAGCTTAGGAAAAAATTCCAAGCCTAGAGGTGTCCTTTCCACTTTTTCTCACCAAGCGCCCTCTTTGGGCAATTTTGAGTTTTTCTTGGTTTTCTTCCTTGTTGTTTGGCATTTTAGCTTTGGCGAAGAAGTTATGGCCCCTTGCCTTGGAGAGGCAGCTAGCACATACTTTGGGGAATTCCCTTTATGCTCTATGTTTTGTGTTTTCTTGCCCTCATCATTGCTTGCTTGAGGGCTATCTTGTTTATCCTTGTCACTTCTTTCTTCATGACTGTCATGTTTGGACCCTTTTCCTTGTTCCTCATCATCACTAGTTTGCTTAGATTTCTCTTCTTTGACTTACAAAGATAAACTGATTAAGTGATCACCGAAATAAGTCTTCAACCAACACACTTTTTCCTCTTTGCAAATCATTGTTCTTCTTTGAGTTTAGCAAGCAAGTATTTTTTTGAATGAAAACAAAGTCACCTCTTCAATATTGTGTTTGAGCTAGGAGGCCTTTGCCAAGATTTGCTTGTGGTTTTTGGAGACAAATATCTTTTGTTTTTGACACAAAGATTATTCCCGTCAAACACTGCCCTTTTGATATCATTGTCTTTTCTTTGGTTTAGTCAACATGGTGCCCTGAAATCACTGTTAGGATATCTCTTCAAAATGATTTGAAAGACCTTTCACAAAGTCTGTTTTCTGTGGTTATGATAACATGGCGCCCCCTGAAATCAATGTTTTAAATGACTTCTTTCAACTGACAAAAATCTTTATCCTCTAGTCACTATCCTCCTTTCTCTCTAAGCAAAGAGTACACTCTTGAAAACATTGTGCTTTCCCTTTGAACAAACTGTTCTTCTTTGATGATTATTATTTTTCCAAAACATAAAACAGTCTCCTGGTTACTGAGTAATAGGCCTTTCAAACAAACTCTACCTCCTTTAATGATCACTGATTATCTTTGAATTTACCAAACAAGTAGGAATTGAATGAGAACCATTTAACCCCTTTAGCACTTGTGTTTGGGCAAAGAAGTCTTTGACAATGTATGTTTGTGGGTTTTGGAGACAAATGCCTTTTGATTTTGACACACAGTATATTCACTTTAAATCTCTATTTTTGATCCTTTGCAACCCATTTCACATCACTGTTTTTGAAAGACTCTTTCAACTAACCTGACGATCTTTGCAAAGTTCTGTTTTCTATTGGAGACTGCTCAAATCCCCAACTATCTAACAACTCAAGGAGAAATTCTTTCTTTTGACTAGAAAAACCCTCTATGCAACTCTATCTCTTTGGTTTTTATGAATTAGGAAAGTTTACTCTTGAAAAACCAACGGTTTTTCTTTCTGCTATTCAAAATAACAAGGCCTTTCTTTCATCATTGTTTCTCTTTGAATTTTATCATTAAACCCTTCTCCGAACTCACAACTTGGATAAGAGACGAGAAATACCTTAAAAATGAGTTTTTTGAGGCCCTTTGAGTGTTTGGTGTAGGGTGCAAAGAAACACATTCAAAACAGGTGGATGGGTAGGCGTTGAACGCAGAACGCGTCGCGCAGAAGGCCTATCGGGTCAGCCTGGGTGCCCACTAACTGTCGGCACAGGTGTGCCATGCTAGGCTATAGGCGCGTTGCGTCTACGTGCTTTTCCTTTGGTCGGATGCCTACAGGCGCGCCACACAAAAAAAACTAGCTAGAAAACGACCAAAAATTCTCTCCACCCGTCTTTCTTAGTAATTCAACTATGCATTTTCGCAAATGATCGTTGTTTCAAGTTTTTAAACTTGGTTTTAAACAACTTTTTCTCCTTGTTCTTTTCAAAACGAAAACCTCCTCTTGAATAGAAAGTATAGGTGTAGTTGTAATTTGGGGTGGTCTTTTAACAACTGCTTCATCCCTTTAACTATATTTTCCTCATAGTGATCTTTTCACAACCGTTATTTGCCAATAAATAATCGTATGTCTACTATTTTTTATGAAGTGAATATACCCTTTTCACCATGTTTTTTTTGGTTAGTTTGCAAAGAGGCGACTGTAGCACTTTGATTGGTATAGAAAGGCTATAGAAGCTGTATTCTTCTTAGAATAGTCAAAAATGGAAAATTTATCATAAGACTTGCAGCCCTTGTAAATGGCCCTTCAGACTTGTGTGAGGCCTTTTTCCTTGTCTGCTGATGGAGGTCCTCTTTGACTATAAATGAAACATGGCTTCACACATTTTGAAAACTTTTGGATGAGCTATCTTTTAACCCTTTGGATGAGTTGTGTCATGGTGCAAATATTTGGAGTGATGATCCCTTACCACTTTGTGAAGGATGGCCTATAGATAGTGAATGTTTTTACCCTATTATAATGTGCCCTTTGTCCTCTAAAGGAAGGATTTTGGGAACATAAGAAACAGAGACCTTTAACACCCTTATGTTACTGTGTGGTTTTTATGTGAAAAAAAAAGGTCTTCAACCCACTGAATTTTCATTTGATCCACTGATTTTTAACCTTGTATTTCCAATAGGAAAATTGCTCACACACCATAGGAAACACTGCTGATGCATCTTTTGTTTCATCCTTGGGAAGGAGGTGGCCTATAATTTCTGAAGTTACTTAAAACACTTTAACCCTCTGCTTTTAAATGAAGGAGGTTCTTATCATGTTCTCAACCACCTGCTCTTGATTAGAGGAGGGTTTACCATGATGTCTTATAACCATCTGCTTTTTAATGAAGGATGTCATTTATGTGCTTTCAACCATCTTCTCTTTTAAAGGAGGAGGTTCTTACTATAAATATGTCATTTCATCTATTTCAAAAATCTATCACCTTTTTGCAGACCATGTGTCTCTGCTTGGTATTATGTCAAATAAGCAACAATTTGCTTTATGATATATGTTCTGAGATAGGTATTCTGTGTAAACTATCCCTGTGAATTTTTAGAACAGAAACCATCTGACTTGTGTATGTAGAATATTTGATTTTTAGACATAGTTGACTGACTTTCCTTTCACTGTGTTTGCAGAGGCAGGTTCAATTTTCCTTTGGAGGAGATGCTGAGGACACTGCTGATTAGCATAACACCAACCTTTTGCATTCATATGACTTGGAGGCTATTCTCTGTTCTTTAGACAACTTAACTTTTAAACCACACTTATTGGTGGCCCTTTACATGCTTTATTTCACTTGTTTTACTGAGGGCAAGCTAATTCTGCATGCAGGACCCCTTTTGACTTTGTCCTTTTTCTCTTTTGCACATTGCTCATTATTGCAATCACACCCCTGCATAGATGTAAAAACATATGAATTTTAACTTTGAAGAGCTTCCTTAGTGTCTTATGGAGATTTTTCCTGACCTAAGCATGTTATTTTAGACAACGAACATTCTTATCTTCTTCTGTTTTGGATCTTTGTTGAACTTCTTCCAGACTAGGATAGAATGACCTCTTAGTGGTGTGTGACCTATGGATGGATCAAGACTTGTTTTTGCTGATTAGGAACTAATTCAGGGTTGACTAGTACTTAATAGAGGCTTTTGGCTCAGGATGTTTTTGCCAAGGAAAGGATTCCCTAAAACAACACTATCTAACTCAGGGGTGATCTTGACATGTCTGAGTGTTTCTTGGGTATGATTAGATTTCCAAGCGACATATGACCAGAGATAGGGTTGTAGACATTTTGTCAACAGTTGGATAATGAATAGCTTGAGGAATAAGGGTGAATGATAGAATATAATCTTTAGCTATGGAAACTATGGAGAGGGTTATTTTGCGGAAACCAGATAGGACTTGACAAATGGGTTTTTTATGATCATAGTCTGACCGGAGGGGGTAGGAGGACAAAAAAATTTTTGGGGTGTTTTCTAGATGACAGATTAGACAGTTTGGAGATGAGTTTCTAGAAAAATCATCTTAGGAAACTAGTCATCATCAACAGGTGAAAAATATTGATGACTAACAGGAGCCAACCTACCCTAGAAAAGATGTTGGCAAGAAACCCTATGGAAAACATAAATCGAAGCCAGGGCTCTAAGGGAGCCCTCTCAGCTCAAAAAAGGAAGTAATGCAGATCATCTCCTGGAACTGTAGAGGGATGGGGAGAAACCTAAAAGAGGAAGTAATGGAAAGTCTAGTAAGGTTGTAAAGGCCATACATTCTTCTCATCCAGGAGACCAAAATGGAGGAAAGGTAATTTCTCGACAAAAGCAAACAGTTCTGGGGAAAAGGAGGAGGTATTTCTATCTCCTCTAGAGGTGCCTCAGGAGGGTTGGTAATTCTATGGGACTAGACATGATTTGAGAAAATACTGGTTAAACTCAACTCAAAATAGATTTTAGCTCAATTTTTTCATCTCCATACCAAAGAGATAGTGAATATTTTTAATATTTATGCCCCGGTCATCTTGGAAGACAAAAAAACCTGTTGGGAATCCATTAGGGATCTAGCAAATGAGATTCATATGGACAATGTCATTCTCGCTGGAGACATGGACATTACTTTAAGCCAAGCGGAGAAGTGACAGGGCACTATTGTAAGGGATCCATCCAGAGAATGGGTGGAAGAACTAATTCAGGACAGAGATCTGTTGGACATCAAACTAGTCAAGGGAAAATATACATGGACCAATAGAAGAATGGTTTCATGTCACATTGCTGCAAGGTTATATCTCTTTCTCATCCAAAGTTCCTTCTTGCTTTTAGGTCTTGATGTCAGTTTTTCTATTCTTTCTTCGTCGGTCTCCAATCAAAAGCCAATTAGGCTAGATATGAAGCCGCATATGAATCTGGGGCCTATTCACTTCCGTTTTAGTCCTCTTTGGGTGTAGCATCTTGAATTTTTGGACAGAGTTGAGGAAGTTTGGAGACTTCTTGTCAGTGGATCCCCCTTCTTTGTGTGGGAATAAAAGTTGAGGAGAGTGAAGAGGGCCTTCAAAATCTAGGCTAAAGCCTCCTTTCTTCGACCGAGTCAAGGCGAGCTGCCTAGGCCTATTTGGAGAGTCATCAAAATCAAATAGAAGATATGGAAATCTTGAAGGACAACTTAACCTTGGAAGAGGAGATCTAGGTTAATCTACATAAGGCTTGCATCTGGGAGGAGGAATTATGGAGACTTAAATCTCGCACTTTGTGGCTACAAGCTGGGGACAGGAATACCTCCTTCTTTCATAAGCATACTCAAGCCAGAAGAAGATTCAATTCTATAGTGGAGATAACCTCAAGAGGCCAATCCTTCTTCGACTTTTCCAACATCAAAAAAGTTGCCAATCAACACTTCAAAGACTTGTACACAGAGGATAAGCAAGCGAGTCACAGCTCTAACCTGCTCGAGCTGGTCCCTCTAAAGGTCAATGCCTAAATGAATGCTATGCTGACTACTCCTATCACCATCAATGAAATCAAGCAGGCCCTTGATGAAATGGATACGAATAAGGCTCATAGGCCGTATGGGTTTACTGATCGATTCATTAAAGCTTATGGGAACATTATAAAAAAGGACCTCTAAAAAATGATCTTAAAGTCTCAGACCTTCCACAAGCTTGGGGGCAGCACAAACTTGACCTTCTTGGCCCTTATACCTAAAGAGAAGGGCGCCAGTTCATTCAATAGATTTAGGCCAATTTCTCTATGTAATATTGGCTACAAGCTCATCACTAAAGTCATGGAAAACAAGCTGAAAGGCCTTCTTCCAGAAATCATTCCTAACAATCAAGGGGGATTTGTCAAAGGTAGGCAGCTAACTGATAATTTCATCCTTGTTCAAGAAGCGATCCATTCAAGCATCCAAAGAAAATGGCATGGTTTTCAAGATGGAACTGGCTAGTGCATTTGAGAAACTCAGGCATAAATTTCTCTTTGGGGTTATGCAATTATTTGGGTTTGACTGCCATTTTATAAGCTGGGTTAAGGCCTGCATTGCGGAACCATGGACTGCTCCACTTTTCAACGAGCGTGTTGCTGACTTCTTCAAGGCAAGTCGGGGGATAAAGCAGGGATGCCCTCTATCCCCCCTTCTCTTTTTCATTCAAGCCTTTGTCCTCATTTTTACGCGCGAGAAAAGACGAATCAATCAAAATATTATGGGTCTTAGAATTGCCAGGGGAGTCAGAGACATCAACCATGCACTCTTCGTTGATGAATCCATCCTACTAGGGGGCACTTCCTCTTGCTTGGCCTCCCGCTTCAAGCTGGATCTTGATCGCTACTGCTTCGATTCTGAGAGTGAAATTTGTTATCTCCTTGTAATTTGTAAGATTGGCAAGAAAAAATAGCATAAAACCACATCAAACCACTTTGGAGTCCAGGACCTAGCCTTCTTGGGCTCAGAGAGGGCTCTCTTTGTATTTATGATTAACTAATTTAGCTTTATGATTATGTTTTCTGATTTTAGGCTAGTTGTAAATATTGGGATTGTTTTTTTTATTGTTTGTTTGTTTCGTTTGATAGATAGAATGTGAGAAGCTTAATCCATTGGGCTATGGAGTCAAAAGAGGGTTGAGTTGTACACCAAATTTTCAAGGGTTTTCACAGGGAAAGCTAACTATATCAAATGGATCTCTTTGGCAAGATGAATATGGGATGGTAGAAAAATTGTGAGTTCAGTAAGGCTAAAGGGAAATTAGGAATAATTTAACTATACTTCAACATAAATGCATAGTAGACAGTCTCTGAATTCTGCATTCAGGTCTTTAGGGGAAAACATTCAAGATAACAGTTCAATGAAATTAAAGAGCAGTTAAGAATTATTTAACTAAACTTCAGAGAAAGAATTAAGATAATAGTTTGGTAAAACTAAAGAGAATTTAAGAATTCTTTAGCTATACTTCACAAAGAAACACTCAAGAAAACAATCCAGTAATACTAAAGAGAATTTAAGAATTCTTTAGTTATACTTTTAGAGGAAAACATTAAGATAACACTAACAAACAGAGTTAAGGTGCTCAAACAACATATCTTAATCTAAAATTTATGTTTTGTTATCAGAGAAATTAATGTACAATATGGAAAATAAAGGGAAAACATTGACATAAAAGGGATAACATCACCATTAACATAGCTCAAGGATCCTGTGAAAGTGCTTGTATTACTATTGTCTAGCTCAAAAACAGTTACAATGCTCCAACCTAGCAACCAACCAACACTGATAATGAAAATACATGCAGTATTTAACTGCAACTGAGGAGGTTTCCCTAATCTAGGGTGACAGACTACATTTACTACAAAGTAAATAAATTTTGAAAATTGATACCATGCAAGGCCCAAGCCAAAAATATCTCGAAAAACCTACTGTATTAATAACTTTCAAATTAAATCCTGAGCTAACCTTTAAAATATATTTGACTAGTTGCCTACAAAATTAAATTTTATAATAACTTATGAACTTATGCTAAAATATCTCTGACTGTAATTATTGTCTTTGGTAGCTTTTATTAAATCAAAAATTAAACTGGAGGTAGCCAATGTGGTTGAGAAGATGCGAATGTTGTGTTAGCCATCAGTATTTTTTACATGTTAGTGATGACTATATCTTCAGCTGAGTTTTCTAGAAACTGATTTCCTTATGTCAATATGTCATCCAGAAAACCCTCCCAAAACTTTTTTCGCCTTCCTACCTATTCATTCCACCCCTGGCAACATCAAAAAACCTCATATCACAATCCTATCTAGCTTCAGCCTTATTGACCTGCCCATCAGCCTTAAAGGGCAAATCCACATCTGTTTCAGAAGTCTACCCTATGTTAGGAAGTGGCGTTTAGGACATTTCACCTTTGGCAATCATCAAAAAAGCCAAAAAAGTCCCCATCTGCAGCAGACCTACCATGACTGATCCCTTAATTTGCAAATGAAGTTGACAAACAGCCTTAAGTCGCGCCACTCACACCCCCTAGATCTCAGCACTGCATAAAGCCCATTCTCAAGCTGACTAGTAGGTTTTTCACTGTGTTCTATGGTTCTTCAAAAACAAGAAATATGTTTCATCTCATGGAGTAAATGTTTGAGTTTACAGTTAGAGGAACAGTTGCTTCTAAGTGTATTATGAGCCTGAGATGAAGCTGCAAAACAAAGGGCTCTCAATCAGGACCTTACAGCTCTTTTCAGTATGAAAATCACAGGAAAAAGGATTGCCACTGTCTCAGCAAATGGTAAATTTGTCAAGGCTCGGGACCTCCTTCATTACAAGCAGAGGGTTAGGGCGCCTCCTTCATCCATAAGCAGAGGGCGCAGGTCAGAGTTGACTCAGAAGGTTGCAAAAGTCCAGGTTTGCCCTGTCTGAAACAATGAAACAATATCTTCAGGTTTCATGAATGTAATTGCTGACCATAACAGGATTGTAGTGAAAGTATGATAAGCTCAAAGGAAAAGAAGTTGAGCCTAATAAAAGAGATCATCTGAAACTTTCAAGTCAGGTAAATGGTTGAAACTTTAGAAGGCCATTTCATCAGTGAACATCCAAATCATAAGAGGCCTGTTTTGGTGCAGCATCAAATAGAACAGATGTTAATCAATGCCATTACACAGGCAGGAGAAGGTTCATGGTTCTTCAAGAAAACACTGACCTTTATGATCACAAAGAGTTCTGGTCAATATACCAGGTCACGAGATGAACAAGCCAAGTGACAAATATCTCAGCAACCTTAGAACAGTGTCACTATGGCTAGGTTTCCTTCAAAAACACAGTGAGGTTTGCAAATGAAGATGCTAAGATTGGTGTTGTTCAGATGGTTTACTTACCACCACATTTGCCCGATGAAAGAGCTTCCTCCATACATAAGCAGAGAGCCAAAATCATTGCAGACTGCTGAAAAATGGTAAGTCCAAAAGTGCAGAGAAAAGACTCAAAGAAGTTGAAATAAAGAAGGTGTTACTGTCTATGATACTAATGTATTGATCTCCCTCTTCAAAGAAGCTACCTGTCAACAGCTCATCCAGCAGAAAGGAGAAAAAGTTTAACATACTTTATGCCTTGAGTGCCAAAGGAGCAGTGGACTTAAAAAGGGTTAAAGACATTTCATGAGCACCTATCCAGAAATCAAGGAAAATCCCTCTGAGCAAACAAACAAGGCTAAGGTGAAAAGATGCAACTAGAGAAGTAAACAGTGACTAAGGTTGAGTCATAAAAGGCAAAATGACGGGTATGCAATGCTAGGAATAGATAAAAGAGACAATTTTGAGCATATGTGTGCCATTAATATCAAAAGAAGATTTTCTCCTTGAGGAAAGGGCCAGGCAGCAAGACATACCATATGTCAAAAGTTCAAAAGGGGCGCCTTTCAAGAAGAGGTGTTTGCAACTTTTCCAACATTTTAGTGCATTATGAAATAGCCATTCTTCACTAGCAAATCACCAAGAGAAGGAGGCAGCGAACATAGGTCCAGTCATGAAATGTTGCTACTGACAAAAGGGATTTGAAATGCTGAGCAGAATAGAATAAAGACTGTGTGCCAAAAAGCCTGTTGTCATATTTTACAAGTTTATCTTTTCAAATAAGAAGGCAAACTGGTATATGATCCTATGATTAGGAAGAAAGGAATTTGTTTTTAATTAATTATCATTGTTTATATTCCCTGAAGCAGACACAATGGTCACCATCCTAAAGGACAGTTTAAGCACGAATATACAGTACAGCAAAAGCAGATCTGGAAGATTTCCATTGTTTAAAAGGCAACTTGATACAAATACTCTTTTGCATCATTTGAAAAGGGGCAGATATATGTATTCAAAGTGACCGTTTGACATTTTGAACATGTCATAAGAATGAAATGGAGGAATAATAAACCACTTGTGAAATCCAAAAAAGCAAATCGCCGCAGCTCCCAAGCATCACGACAGCTTTTCAAACAGTTTGAGGTCTTCTGCACAGTTTTTCGGGTGGCGCGACGAGCCTGGCAGGTGGCGCGACGAGCCTGGGCTCCAAAATACACAGGGTGTCAACGCGGGCGCGACGAGCCTGTAGGCGGGCGCGACGAGCCTGTAGGTGCCCGCCCGACAGCACGACAACTCCACCCGGCGTTTTCTCCGGCGCGACGGGTTCTGCTCCAAGGGTTGCCGCGCCTGTTTTGAAAGTTTTCGGTGCACTTCAAATTCCATCCAAAGGATTTCGCCTTAAAATTCACGAGGTACTTTGCCCCTTTGCTCGAAAAATCTAAAATTTCAAGTTTAAAAACCCTGTGTTCCGTGGTGTGAAGCTGTAGAAGTTGGAGGCATAGGTATAAAGGTGTAGTTAATATCAAAGTTGTAAAAATCAGAGGTGCAGATATTTTGTTGGTTATCTCTCAAACTCACAAACCAAGGGTACATTTTCTTAAACCCTGTCTGCGTTGATTTCTACCATAAACTAAGCCTGTTTTCTCCCTGCACTATACTATATCAATCTGAAGCTTTGTTGACAGAGGAATTCTGAAGGAGGAAACAGGTCCTTTTTTCTGAAAAACAGAATGGTTAGTGTTTGAGGTTAATACTGAAAACAGAGGTACAGGTCTTTGGTGAACCTTTTAAACTCATAAAACAGAGAGTTTGTTTCCTGAAACCACTGTTGCATTTACTTTTTCACCTAAACTAAGTCTGCCTGGTCACTACACTACCTTGTCATTCTGAGAGTTGTTGGGCAGAGTTTTCCAAAGGTGAAACAGGGTTTTGGTTGATGATTGACCATTTGTAGATGATTGGGCATTTACTGATGATCAAGTAAACAGCAAGGGCAGAGTTATAAAGGCAGTGATTGACTTCTCAAAGGGTCACAAGCGAAAAGTTCTCCTCTTGACACAGTGGGCTATTTTCACCTAACCACAGAGTCTCTTCTTTTCCCACGGTGTGGTCTCCATAGAAGTTTGTTAACAGGGGCAAAATTCAAGGTAAAAACTTTGAAAAGCAGGGTTATAATTTCGAAGTTTGGTTTCAAAAAACAAAAATATAAGTGCAAGCAGGCCTCTAATCAAAGGTCACAAAGGGGATTTGTTCAAGGCTGTGCCCAAAGAAGTCTACAAAGCAGTTCTTACACATAGTGCCATTGTTAAGAAGGATTCAGAGTCAAAGTGTAACCAAGTTTGAAAGATTGTGGTTAATAAGTGCAGAAGAGATTATTCAAGGAAAGCCTTGTTGAATCACAAGGTCCATAACTGTCAAAGCAGTTTAGTGGCCTGTCTCAATCCAGGAAAACATTCTTCATATATTGAAGGCAGTGTGACTCTTTCAATCCTGTTTTTTAATCAGAATGCCTCCAAGGCGAGATCACAAAGGCGGACAACATAAGAGATATGAGCCTATCTCCATAGAAGACATCAATGCTCATCCCTCAGTACTTTTCAATTTCCATGAGGTAGGCTGTCTTGATTTCTGTCAAAGGATAGAGGAAGTCAAGAGTTTCTCACCACTTACACATTTGTGTGCTTTAAGGTTCAAGGACAAACACTTCCAGCTTGCAGATCTTGATTTCAAAATTTCTCCAAGGTATATATCCAAAGCTACCAAGATCCCGTATCATGGTGAATAATGGTTTAAACAAGCACATCTTGATTTGGAGGACTATAAGCCTTTCATCAAGCCGGAACATAGGGAGACCATCACTGCTACTTTTCCTTTCTCCTATCTTCTTGACAGTTATGCGCCACTAATGAAGGCCATAATGAGATACTTCACTTGTGAAGGGAGGTTTAGCCAAATCTTTGCTTATCATGTTCGCTTGTTGATGCATTTTACCAGGAGCAAGCAATTAAACCTTCCATAATTTTTGTCCAAGAGCATAGAGAAGATGGCAGCTGCTGTCCAAAAGAAAGCTCCACCTCGGCAAATCTCTTCTCTCTTTCATCATTCCTTGATCAAAATCATCTTCTTGCACAAGCTGGAGAAGAAAGGGGTTTCATGGGAGTCCTTCATTAGCCATGCCGATTTCGCCACTGTTCCTCCTGCTCATGTGTCTCCGACTCAGCCTATCCATCGCCCAGTGCCTTTATCTAGTAGGCCTACCCCTAAAAAACTCAAGATGATCACTGGGCAGCCAAGTACACAAGGAGGAGGAGAGGGCAGTGAGCCACAGGGAGAAAAGGAGGTTGATGAGCAGCAGCCAGATTTTGAGGGACAGCAGCGGTTGGATATCATTGGACAGCAGCAGCTGGAGGTTGATGAACAACATCAATTTCAGGAAGAAGAGCAGCAGCTGGAGGTTGATGAACAGCATCAATTTCAGGAAGAAGGGCAGCAGACAGAGGTTGAGGTACAGCAGCAGGTACAGGAAAGGGAACAGCAGTGGACAGAGTTTGAAGAGCAGCAGTTTGAGCAAGCAATCGAAACATCTTTTGAGCCACAAGCTGGACAGGATGTTGAGGAAGGACAGCAAGCTGAAGCTGCCACCTCAATGGTGACCAAAACTGTCCCTAAGAAGGGGAAATTGCCCAAAAGAACAACTCCTAGCTTACCAAGGAGAAAGAGCGCTAGATTGGCCTTCAAAGGCAAAAGTACAGTTGGAGAAAGCGCCAAGCATGGAGGTAAATCAGCTGTCATCCCTATCCCAAGCGATGACAGCGAAAATGAGGCACGTATCCTTGAAAACCTCCTCATTCACAAAGAAGGGAAAATTGAGGTTTTACAAGAAGATCTCCAAAGGGCAAGGAATTTCAATCAATTCTTGGAGGTTGAGAACAAACAAATGAAATTTCATGCAGCCATTCATGAGGCAAGGGCCATCAAGTACAAAAAGGAGGCGGAAAGGGCGCAAGTGAGAATTGAAGAGCTTATTGGTGAATTTGATGATGAGGAAGAGGAGGACCAGCCTAGGCGAAAGAGGCCTAGAACCATCGGGCTTAGGAGAGCTTTGGAGAAGCAGAAGGCTGAAGAACAAGGTCAATTCGAAGCTTTTCCTCTCACTACCCTCTTTGAGCGGGAAATTGAGGAAAACAAGGAAGCTTGGCTTGAGAGGGCTAACCAGCATTTGGAGACCAAGCTTGAGAAGGCAAACAGGGATCTCGAGCTACAGAGAAAGAGAACACTTCACTTTCAGAAGCTAAACCAATTCGCCCGGCGCAAATTGAAGATAGCACAAGAAAAATTGAAGAAATTGAAGGAGAGGCGCCTAGCACGGAAGGAAGCAAAACGCACATCAGCCCTCGATATTTTAGCTTCAGCTTCGGAACATGTCTCCATGGACCCTTGAGGGTCATCCATGCCAATTTTGGGCCTGTTTCGAAAACTTTTTGTTTTTTGGCATTTTTGGGGTTTTTGCCAAAAACTCATAAATGCGCCATTTCAGTTTGAAGAGTCGTCAAGGGAGGAGGGTGATACCAATGGATTCCATAATTTCATGAGCAACTCTCCAGCGATTTTCAGGGCATTTGAAGATCATTCGCCCCTCCAAATTGGCGAAAAACAGCCTCATTTTGCACATTCTGCCCGCCCTATCAGCAGCCTGCTATTTTCTGGGTTTTTTCACACAGGTACAGTTTTGAAGGACTTTCAGAGATCAGATTGAGATGATTCCACTTGCATTGGAAAGCAGACACAGAGAGCTTTCCAACGAGCCATCATGAGCCTCATTTCGACATCAGGAAGCCTTCCATTTGCATCCAGCAAGTCAGAGGACCTTTTTCAGGCATAAATATGAAGTATTCTTGCAATTTTTGAACTCCAAAAATCTGCTTTTCCCAAATGTGCGTTAGGCTATTTTTATCATGGGAAAATCATGTAAAGTCAATATAATTTCCGTTTTTAGCAATTTTTTAGATATTTTATTAGATATTTTGTGCCTTGGGCTTTGCAAAGCCACAAGGGCAAATTTAGATATTTTGACTTGGCGAATGGGATAGCTAGTTGCTCCATGAGGTTTTCCTCCTTCTAGCCTATTTATCCCATACTTCTCATTGTAAATCAGAGGCTGAACTTGAGAGAAGAATTAATGCATTGGTCATATGAGCTTTGAAGAATACACTTGAGTTATGATGTTTGGTTTGCCTCTTGGATGCTTTTGAGGAATGTTGAAGGCTTGTTGATGGATTCCTTGACATGGTAGAATGGTATAGTGCTTCTTAATGTTGTTTTGTCTTCTAGTTTTCACTCATATTTCATTTTTCTTGCTGCTATAGATCAGTAAAGATTGGTTTTGAGACATGCCCATGGAGGCACCTCAAAATCCCTGAATCTTCATAGCTTGATGTTTTCTTCTCCCTTAGTTATGCTAAAGAATTCTTAGCTGCTCTTTAGTAACCTAAGGTTTTGTTACTTAGTTTTATTCATCAGTTCCATGTATGTTGAGTAGGATGTATGGTTTTCCCTACCTACCTATCAGCTGCCCATAGTTCTGTCCATAAAACTTTCTCTTTGACTGATTTGTTGATCATTTTGTTGAACCAAGGAGGCCTAGTTTCGATCTAGCCCTGTGCCTAAAACTATGAAAACTTATTTGTCCAAGTGCCCAATGACTTAGAGACTATGTTTAGGCGTTCCGGCATAGTTCATGAGTTGTTAGTTTGTCTCATGTGTTTTCCCCAAAGTCTGATAGCCTTGTCCCGAAGTTAGAGGGTCATATACCTCTATGTATGGCTTGAATGTTTGATTTCTATGTATTGATTAGCTTATAGTTATTCCTAGCATGATTAATGGCTCGCTATTACATGCTTATGTCTGCTATTAACTAGTTTGCACTTGAAATCCCTTGTCTTTCACCAACTTATTGTTCATTTAATCCATTTTGCCCGGAGATCCCTTCTATTGTGAATCAAATCGGCCCTACGACAGCTTTACATCATCGCCTCATTAGCTTCCTTGACCTGTTTGACCCCATAGCCCAATTTATCTACATCTTGTTATCCAGTTTATGTATTTGATCAGTTTCATCCCTCACAAACTTAAAAAACCAAAAAACCAAAAACATACTTCATAACTAGCCTAATATCAGAACATCGCAAGTAAACACACTGACATCTTTTTACACTTATAGAGAGAGCCCTCTCTGAGTCCAGGAAGGCTAGGTCCTTGGGCTCCAAAGCTTGGTTTGATGTTACATCGTCATTTGGCTAGCCAATCGGCCAAATCACGGGACCCTAACATAATGGCGATCACGGTGGGACTTATTGAGTACATGACAGTCTAGAAAACTTTTATAGGCTCCTTAGTCCTTCGACTTTTAACTTAAACCATCAGCCTCTAGAATCATTTAGTGTAAACTCTCTGTTTCACCATCTTAGCAAAGTGATGAATCAGGTTTATAACACTCTTACATCCTAGGCTGCACATAAAACTCAGAAAAAACCACAAAAAGCTCCCTTAGATTGGTTTTTGACATTGGTGGTGGACCATACAAGTATATCTCAAACAACTGACAATCCACCTGGCGACTCCACTAAACTCTAGTAAGCCTTACTATTTTACCAAGCTCCAGGCTACTATCCGATAAACCTATCCCATCGCTCACTAACATAGCGGGAGATGGTAAGACACTGAGTACATAATAGTCCAGCAAACTCTTATAAGACTCTTTGTTCCTTTAGGTACCATAAACAAGCAAGCAGTCCATAGACCCATTTAGAGTAAACTCTTTTTGTTCTCATCACCCTAGAAAAGTGTTGAAACAAGTCTAGGATACTTTAAACCATAGGCTGCACATAAAACTCAGAAAATCCAAAAACATTCCCAGATTAGTTACTGGTGGTGGACCATAGCTATCTTCACAAAAACAACCCAGTTCCACCTGGCGACTCCACTAATCCATCCCTTTACTTTTGACCATCCTTCGCCTTAGTATAACTTTAGAAAAATCACTCATCCAGAAACATTCACCAATATCATTCTCTCTGAACCCTGGATCTAAAATCTGGCTTCACGAAGAATCAATACCAGATCCCATCCAGACCCAAATCCCCCTATCATTGTAGATGACCCAGAGAAGATTCTGTGGCAAGCTTCTAAAACTGATCATCTAGCTTCTGGTAGATTCATCCGTAGAACAAGATCTGTACCTAAACATCGCACTACCCTACTAGATTCACCTTTGGAACCAGAGCCATCACAAACTCTTCCCAGAAGAAAATCATATAGTAGGATAGACTTTGACGATCTTGAACCCCTAAGCCCACCACAGAGTCTTAGTAGAAAAGCTTCACCCACCACTCCTCCTGATTTCCAGCTTCTCTATCAGTTTGGCTCTTATCATCCCAGATCTGCTCAAAACCAGATCACTAGTCCAAGTTCATCTGCCACACCTGGTCAAACTACCACTGTTCAAACCACTTCATTTCATCCTACCAGTCCTCCTCTTGCGCATCATCCATTAGCTCCAGTCATGGCAGCCTGGTACGCGCCTTTGGTGTTACCTCCACTTTTAGCTCCTCTCCCAAACAAATATCAAGACAAGATCCCACACTTTACTGGAGAAGATACCACCACACCTCAACAGCATATAAGTAGAATGACTGACGCTTATGAATACCTAGAGGTACAAGACGAGACTGTCCGAATGAGAATATTTGCCCAAAGTCTTGGTGGTGAACCCAAAGCATGGTTCAAAAGCTTAGCTCCAAACAACATCCATAATATCCCCGAACTGCATCAGATCTTCAGAAATAGGTGGGAAATCCGAAGAAACCCCATTCAAATCCTGTCAGAATATAACAATCTAAAACGGGAAAATGGGGAAAGTGTCCAAGCTTAATGTACTAGGTTCAACAGTGTATATAACTCCCTCCCACCTCATTTCAAACCTCCACTTGGTTTAGCTTTGGCAAAATTTCCTGAGGGTTTTGATCCGGACATGACATATCATTTGAGGGATAAAGATCCCCCTACCTTGGAAGAAATGCAACAAATAGCTATAAAAGCAGATGCCAACTTAGCTGAAAAGAGAGCCAGAACTAGGTCAGAAAGAAAGGTCAAATATAGAGATGAGGTTTCTACTTCATCACCTTCCCTAGATCCCAGAATAGATGACTTAGTCAAATCCATGGCTAAAATGTGGGAAAAGATCAATGAAAAAGCTCCTGTTAGGGACAACCAGCCAAACCCTCCAATTAGAAACCGAAACCAAAACTTTAGGAGGGAGCAGCCCCAAAACAGACCAAGGGATAATGACCAATAGATCAGGCCACCATTCAATGAAAACTATGTAGAAGAAGATGATAGGGATACAGAACCTCTCGATGAAAGTCATCTAAACCTCATAGGGTCTGAAAATGAAGGTGAGGTGTACCTCACCGAAGAAGAACAAGCCTTCTTTTCGCCTGATCAAGATGAGACCAATTATGAGGATCTTGATGACCCTGCCATAGAATTTCAAAATGCTATTGAAGAAGCCCACAGGCAATATGACCTTAGGAGAAAGAGAAACCAAGATAATGTCAAGAGAGGTAACTCTGATACTGCTAAAGCTCCAGATACCATCCTCAAAAAAGCATCAAGCAGTGACAAAATCAAGGTTGAAAAGATCGATCAAAGCCAAGCTAAAGTCACCCAAACTGGTCCTATCTCATATACTCCTGATACTTCTACCAAGGTCACCAAAACAACTATGGCAAACAAAATCCCTAAACAGGGTCAACAAACTCAGAGCATAGACAAGGTCTTAGCTGAAAAAGCTGAAACAAACATATCTAAACTTCAAATGCCTTTTAGCTTTGAAGGTGAAATCGCTAAGATCAAAATCACCATGCCTCTTACTGAACTCATTGCCTTTTTGGACTTGAGCTAAGCACAATCACTAGGATTTTTGGCTTCAAAGGCTCCACGAAATAGGTGTCTTTTAAATACCTTGGACTGCCAATCTTTCAAGGTTGCCCAATTGGGAGGGACTGGTACCCCTTGCTGGAAAAATTCAAGCTCAAAATGCAAGCCTGGGCACGTCGTGGCTCAACCTGGCAGGTAAGAATTTTCTCATTAATTCAATCCTTAATAGTCTTCCAATATTTCATACCTTTGTTCTGTTGGCTTCGGTGTGCATTCTTCGGAAGATGGAGAAATCCATTCGCTCTTTTTTAAATTCTGGAAGGGAGGGAAGAATAATGCTAAGAGAATTCCATTTGTTAGCTGGGATAAGATCGCTATGTTGCTGCTGGAAGGTGGCATCCTCATAAAAGACCTCAGGGAGCACAATATCGCTTTGGGGGCTAAGATCTTATGGCAGCAGGTTGCAAGGAATCCGGGATGGGCACATATTTCTTTGTGGAAAAAATACAGCTTTGTAAAGCGTCTTTGTAGCTTAGATAACTTTCGAGCTAATCGACATGGCTCCCCGATCCATCAGCTATGCAAGGGTTCTCTCTCGCTGCTGCGCGATTGCTTATTCTGAATTCTAGGAAATGGGAAGCGAATCAGCCCGTGGGAGGATAGGATCATGAATGCAGAAGTGATCGGGGATGATCCTAAGTTGTAGTAGCTAAGATCGTGGATGATCGTATATGGTCGATGCTCGATGTGGAACATTTCATAGTGGGACAACAAAAAATGTGCAGGGTGGCAGAAGATAGTGATGTATACTCATTTGGAGCACGCGTGGTCCAAATTCATGGTAGCACTGGATGGGAAATCCCCTCTAAACGCATGAAAAAAATACATAAGGGGTTGGGTTCCTCGATGGGATGCTATTCTGAAGCACAAGGCTACAGGTGCCTTAAGGCCATCCTCACTATCCCCTGCAACCTTGATATTTGGAAAGGGATTTGGCAGGTTAAAATCATTATGAAGATTGACATGTTCACCTAGCAGCTGGGGCACAACAATATCCTCAAAGCTGAAAACCTGCAACGTCGTGGCTTCCACGACCCCTCTCGGTGCCTGCTCTGTCAAAAACAGGAGGAAAATTCAGTCCACATATTTCTCGAGTGCCTCTACACTCAGTACCTGTTTCTCAAGTCCTTCCCTGGGAGAGGCTGGCCAAATGAGGGGTGGATGATTATCTATAAGCTCATTTGTTGGAAGATTTGGATTGAAAGAAAAAATTGGATCTTTCAATAGAAGGCACTAAGCCAACAAAAAATCATTGTGAAAATCAAAAGCTTATTCAAATAGATAATGCAGGCCAAGGTGAACCAGAAGCGGGTTTGTAGCTTAAACCATCAAGGTAGGGATTGGTGCCAACACTTGGGGCTAAACCTTCCCACTACGCACAATATGGAGAAGTGTCGAGAAGAATGGAAAATCAAATTAGAGGATGAGGACTTTGAAAAATGGATAAGGAGCACAGTTATCCACTCTATGTTTTTTGATGGTGCAGTAAAGGGGAATCTGGGGAAGGCTGGAGGCAGAGGAATTATTCGCTGCCCTTTAGACCAAATCATTTCCAACTTTTCCTGGGGTTTGGGGCTTACCTCGAACAATCAAGCGAAAGCCATGGCTCTCCTCCAAGGCTTGAAAGAGCTGCAAAAACATGGAATCAAGGAGACTTAAGTCATTGGAGATTCACAAAGCCTCATTGGCTTGATTATGAAAAAATCAGTCCCTAAAGACCTCTTTTTGCAACAGTTGTTCGCTTGCATCAATAAGCTGATCATATCCTTTGACAGATTTAAGTTCTTTCACGTCCTTCGGAAAAATAACAAAGATGCGGACCTTGAAGCCAACATTGATGTAACAAGCGAGATCTCTCCTCTGCAAAGAGGGGGATTCATGGGATCCTATGCCTTAGCTGACCCCTCTCCTTTGTCATTTATTTTTGTCTCTTTCTGTAGCAATTTGTTTTTATTAGAACTTTTTCTAGTCTTTAGGAAATTTCTAGATTGACTGTAAGAAGCAGAGTAGGTGAATTTTTCTTGATCGGAAACCCCCTAGACATTGGGTCTCTAGATGTAATACCTCCGAGAATAAGCCTCAGACCTTTTGAATCAATATAAAAATAACATTTTCTGTTAAAAAAGAAAAAAGAAATACTCTTTCTTTAAGAATGTGGAGAATTTCTTGGCAAGTTGTGGCTCGTCCTCCATTGTAGCCTCTTTGATAACCAACGTTTTTCTCTTATGGTTGGCCTGAAATAGTGAGATAGTGTAATGTGAAATAGATTTTCCTTTGACATGACCACTATTATATCCATCTTGGATGGTGATTCTCACTATGTGCCCCAGTTTCCTCCTAAATACATTGCTCCAAAATATGGAGAAATCCTAAAAGAATATTCTAATGAATGAGGTTTTGAAAGAGATTTTGGAAAAATCGTTGTAAACTAAAGGTTGAAATTATATCTATTCAAAAGAAAATATATACTAAACTATTATCACTCTTCCATATCCTAGGATTATTATTATTATCATGCATGACTTTTGAAAGATTAGCAATAAGCCTAAGATTTAGATCTTCAGACTGACAACATAAAAAAACTAGAATGAAAATGATGTAAAATTCAATAAATAGTTAATTGAAAAGACTACATTCACAACATTCATATATGTATCAATCACTTAATAATTCTAATAATCAAATGAAATAACTAGTTAACAATAACTAATCAATTATACAAGATATTGATTATATCAAGCAAAAGTATTGATATTTCGATTTCACTAAAAGATAACAAGCAAACTTATAGAAAAATACCATATTCAGTTGATAAAAAACAACTTGTAAATATGAAGTGGTTCAAGGTATTATTCCAAAATAAACTTTACAATTGTTCAAAGTGTCTACTTCTTCCAAAAAATTAGAACCCGTAATACAATCTATGACGATTCTTTAAATAAGCATTTAAATTCAAGTGTCTATCCTAGATTTGTTACAACAAAATTAAATATAGAAAATTAAAAGATATTTTTTTTCTAATCTCCAAAAAATTTGATGAATTGTTTTTTAGAATGGTTGAACTAGAAGCTTCTGGGAAGGATTTCCATTACCCATGTATGTTGAACATGTGAGAAATATACAATGGTTGGTCAGAGAGCATACTAATTTAGTCTGTGTATATCCTGTCTTCAAGAATAGTGATTTTTATGCTATTATGGATATCGTCTCTTTGACCATGATGCAGTTGCTATGTGGTTTGACAAAGAAATTGGAGATTACTTCTAAGTTAGATCTTTCTAATTTTCCAATATCATTTTGTATACCAATCCTCTGACTTAACACATCATTGATGAAAACATCTGCTTTGTTGGAATACTCTTGGAATGGTACATTAGACATGTCAAATTCTCTTATAATTTGGAGCAATGAATTAATTAACTCAAAACTATATTACTCAATTTCCTTGATCGTATATTTAGATTGTTCTAAATTCCTTTTACATTTTTTGTAGGGAATTTTTTCTTCTTATTATCTTGGCATATGATGCTTTGGGGATTCTTTATGTAGATGTTTTAGTTGTGGTATGCTAAGAGATTAACTATAATAGACATTCTATCACCCTTCTCCTTTCAAAAAATTTATCTATTACCTTGTTGTGGCTAGTTTTAAATTTCTTGTATGTTGTACATAGGAGATTATGTACTTTGAAAATTTTAAAAAATATATATGCACAAAATTAAATTTTGAAAAAAAAGCGGCACTAAGTAGTATTTGAAGTTATGTGTCAGATAGCGTGACCACCTTTTGGCATGTTGGGTTAAAGCAAGAGCGCTTCATTTCTTTGATGCACCATTTGAAAATTTTTCCCGTGATGGAGTGTGAGCGGAGTCACAAAGTAGTAGGAAGTTAACTGGTGTGGTGCCTCCTCTAGAATATTTGACCCCTGCCAATTGACCAGAATGTGTGGCCTAGATCTTCTGCAGGGGCACTGCCCTGTGATCGAGCCCGTCCTACAGAGTCCCTTCAGAGTGAAGAAAGCCTGATGACAGTCAACAGACCCAGCAACGACATTAAGTGAGCCAAGTCACCTTCCACGTCACCCTCCACATCACCCCAACTATCTGTCAATAATTTCATCATTTAAATCGTTTCCGTATGTTTTTATCCCACCCATTCATTGTCCTTCTCTATAAAGGAGGTTTGTCCTCATTTGCATCCACATCTGCCTCTTGAACTGCTAAAGTCTCTAAATTATCTTATTAGTGTCCAAATCAACAGCCATTTCAACACAACCAGGTAACTTGTGTAAATATTCTCGTACAATTCTTCAAAATAATGAAGAAAGCTTCCATTATCAGGTCTTCCACTCATATCCCACTAATGGACAAAGAATAAGACATTGTGGATATTGTCTGCACAGTAGACCACCCTCTATTTTATCCGCATGTTGTTCTAAACCAAGAAAAGTCCCCAATTTACTCTGATTTGATTAAGTCTAGAGTCTTTTCAGTGTTTTTTCTCTAGATCTACTTGTTTCCTAAGTTTATTCATTGGTCAGTTTCCTCCATGTACCCTCATAAATGCTTTTTCATGAACCAGTTGGGGGAAAATGTTTTCCAGGTGTCAGCTCAATTGATAAGGCAATATTTTTTTTATCCCTCTGCAGAGTCTTATGTGAGTTTCACTGATGAATCCCTTTCTTCATATTTTCAAGAATTTTCAAGGCCTGAATTTACCCAAATTGTATTTTATCTCCTGCCTGAAGTAGAAAAATTCTCCTTGGAGTCAGACAATTTTCCTTTGAATATTTTTGTTGAAGATGTATGACTAGTTCTTCGAATTTTGGCCAAAGTCCTCGGGAGGGAAGATGCCATGGTGGTAGATAAGTCAATTCTATGAATTTTTTATTTGATGATGAAGCCTGGGGTAATTTTGGATATTCCCACTTATCTAGAGAATGCTATCAATAATCAGTTTATGAGCTTGTCAATCATTGGCAGTTTCAGGTTTCCTTCTTTGGTCACATATTTATTTATTTACAGTAATGTGGATAAATTTACTCAGTTGGGGCTAAACATTTTCGATGTAAATAATAATAATTAGTCAATGTTATTTTGGACAGAACTAGTGAGAAAAGAGGTACGAAATTAAGGATTGTTTGAATTCACCTCCTCTTTCCTTCATATAGTATATGCAATTTTAAATGGAGGGGTTGCACCTAGATTATTGCCTGAAGCTCGGTCCTTTTTGAAGTTGAGCAAGGATGTGAGATATGGATATTGGTTTTCTCATGAGGAATATACTGAAATTGGATTATTTGGAGCTGATATAGAACCTTTTAGATTGCTTATGTTTGTTCCCATGAGATTGTTTGCCTTGGAGTTCATTAGGCAAGGTCTTAATGTTGACTAGGTCCATTTTGTTCCAGTGAAGAAAGGTCATATTTTTAAGCTACCTAGGACTGTAGGTCCATTCATTGTAAAAAATAGATAGACCCTAGAAGTTTCTCACAAAATGTTGACTGACATGCATTTTTCATTGGAGGGGAAATGGGCTTATGACCCATACCATGTGATTTCAAACCACAAAGTGGAAAATGGTTATTATGCATTTGTTCATGAATCAAGGCCAGAGATCGATGAGTTGGAAAATGGAGGACAAAATTATGTGTCTGAGAAGATGGAGGTGGAAAATCCTCACCCTATTGAAAAGGGTCTTAAAAGAGGAAGAGAGGAAGTAATTGATTTGGAAAGTGATACAAGGAATGAAGCCAAGAAGGCAAAGGCCATGGAAGAGGGAAGATACTAATTTTTTCTTGCATATTCTTTGCAATTGGGAGATATCTCTTGCACTACCTCATCTCCTCTTCCAAAGAGTTCAAGTCATGAATCCCTGTCAAACATTAAGGAATTTTTCTCACACATTGAAGAAAGAAATAAGAAGATAAGAAAAAACATTGAGTCTTAGTGTGAGGCTCAAATTTCTCTTAAGCAGCCAAGACTACTGACAACAATGGTCTTAGAAAGGGATTAGATGAAGATAGCTTTCTACTTCTTATTTCAAAACTATTAATTTAATAGTAGATTCCGAGAAAATTCCTCTTCCCAACAAGATTAATTTACATATGCAAACAAGACAATTAATCTTTAATGATTTGAATAAG
The DNA here is from genome assembly GCA_034641835.2 of Pinus albicaulis. NCBI lineage: Eukaryota > Viridiplantae > Streptophyta > Pinopsida > Pinales > Pinaceae > Pinus > Pinus albicaulis. Next base: position 1,085,156,061 of record CM076583.1, read on the forward strand.
ACTACTTCAGCTACTGCTAAAGATGAAAACATGTTAAGTAAAGTTATCAAACAACTAAAGTTTGAAAAAGCTAACTAAAGATCTTATTCCACATATATTGAGGAATTGAAGAAAATAATTGTCAAAGTTGGTGTTGATCCTGAAGACAAATCATCAATTCAGAAACTGTTGCAGTCTGCTGAATTTGAAATTCAGAGTTTGAAGAAGAAGCTGAATCTTCCAACATGTGAGCATCCTATGGCTATTGAAGTAGCCAAGGTGGAGACAGAGAAAGAGCAGCTATTACAAGTTATGCTGGCCAAGGATCATGAAATTGAAAAACTGAATGAGACATGTGAGATGTTGTAGAAACAAATTGATTCTCATGTTTGTACAGTAGTTGTTTCATCTAATTCAGAAGACCCTGCTGCCCAATTAACTCAAGTCTCAACTAGGTTAAGTTTGGCAGAAATTGATTTAAATAAATCTCAGAGGGGGTTGAAATGAGCTTATAAAGTGCTCAACATTACGGAGAATGAGTTTCATATGACCAAGGACAATGTAGAAAAACATAGGCAGGACTGTCAGAATACCTATCAAGAGATCAAAGAGCCAAAGGAGAAAGTGAAGGGAAATGTATCCCTTATTCAAGCCAGGGAGATAATTTGGAATAAAAATATTGATGTTTTCAAGAACATATGGGATTTTCTGATCATTATTGGGGAATAAAAGAGTATTATGAGGAACTTGAAAAATGTCATTGTTTCCAATAAAAAGAAGTTGCAAAACAGGGCCTCATATGCCAATAGATTAACTAATTTTATTAATTCTAAAACTACTGAAGAGTTGAAGAATTCCGGGATTGAAGATAGGACTCGATGTTTGCTAGATTTTAACAAGATGATCATCAAGAATTCATACAGGAAGAATACATAAAAAATCTGAAGGAAGTCAAAGAAGCAGTGTTAAGGTTGAATGTGTTTTTTGATAAAATACCCAGATCTAGTTTTCGATATTTTTGGGACCAACGAGGAAATATTCTCCCTTGGGGGACATTGCAAACATTTTTGGTTGAGGCAAAGAGTAAAATCGAAAACACACCTGAAAATACTATTATTCTGAATGGAGCCACATTCGTGAATTTTATGCATAAAGACTCAGTTATTATGGATGATGAAAACTTTGATTTCAGAAAGACCCTCATATTCCAGGATCACAAATTTTAAAATGGTGCATGTCAAGCTTACAAATTGTCCCAGCCTAAAGTAGACCTATGGAGAAAATGCAAAGAATAGATGTCTCCGCAAGAAAATGATGCATACGCGGGAACTTCTTCCATTCTAAGATCTCAGGTCACTGCTACCTCGTGATCGAATGATGTTTCACATTTAGTTTTATTTCTCTGCTTTTATTGTAATGATCGAAGAAAAAAGTTTGCGAAGTTGACAATTCCATAATTTTCCATTTTGTAATAATGTATTTAAGACTCTTTCAAAGAATAAAGAAGGTTCCAGAGTTTGGGTCTCAGAATTTTTTCCAATTTTGTACGTTGTCTTTATGGAATTAATAAAGCTATTCAAAGAGTTTTCCAACAATTGATGAATGTGTTGAGTTCCTCCTGTTCCATCTTATGTATGTTTCTTATGTTGGAGTAAAGTAATGAAAATTCTTATGTCTAATTTACATTTGTGAGTTAGATTAAATTTCCTTAATGATGCGCTCCTTTATTTTGAAGTCTTTTCTTGCAACTGTTTTCTTCTAAACTAGAGATAATATTTTCTATGATTTACAACATATTATTAATGGTTTTCATTATCATTTCATCTTCTCCTGTTCATGTACATTTATCATTTAATGTGATGCATATTTATAGCTAACCTTTCTTTTATTCCAGTATTGTACTCGTAAAAGAATATACGCCCTGAATTTGATCACATTTGGATAGGTTCATAAAACCTCTTCAACCCTTTATAAACCCACTTAATTCTTAAAAATGTGGAAGCTCCCTTCAATCCAACCTCTTTCAAAACCCTTACTACCCTTCACTTCATCATGTGACCACTGCATAATGATCGAGACTCCCTTCGCATTAACACATTGTAGATTCTTTGCGTAAATACCTCATCAAAAATATCTTCTTTGCAACACTTCCTCGCAAATACTTCTTGAAACACGTCTTATTGCAGTCTTGGATCCTTCATTCGAATGCGATATGTGATGGCAATGTCGCATCGCAATATTTCAAACCAGGTAATATCACAAACCGCAGACTTTGGCTCTTACACTTTAGCGCTCATCGCACATCGCAAAATTAACCTCACCTTGCATCGCAAGATCAAGCTTCATCACAATATCGCAGTCGCATCGCAATAGGTGACTCCTCATCGCAAACCCAACCCTTTATGCTGAATGAGATATGTGATAGAACCACATGCCGACACATGTCTCCTCATCTGTTATCCCACTTATATTTGCGAAGTGATATTGACCATCAATCTCTGCTTCGTCTCTGCGATGTGATCATAACCATCCATCGCTCTCACTTCAATTTTGTGATTTGATCGCGATCATCCATCCTACATTTTATTTCTGTGACATGATCCTCACCTTCCATCCAACTTTCTTGTGCTCATTCAGAATTCTCTTAAGTTTTGTGAAAAAATCACAATTTCTTTCTTCGAAAAGAATACTTGTTTTCCTCCTATCCGCTGATAATATGACTGCAATTCCCCAATTTGGTTCACCTATCATTACAATGAGAGTCTCGACTTATATACATGCCTTGCACGCGGATTCCTAATAAACACCTAAACATTGATTATATAAAGGAAAACTTCAGAAATTTCATCAATATCGCTCAACACAGAGCAATTGTCTTATTACTCAAATCCATGATTTAATGCATTTTACGGTCTGTCAATGATTCAACGAAAAATGAATTGTGATTTCTCCCTTGCAGAAGTAGAGCAAACCTTCCCAAAACAAAATTGTTCACACAACATAGATGTCGAAAATCCTATCTCGTCACACACACCACAAACTATATTTTTATTTTATTTTCATTAATATGACATAATATATTTACAAAGTCCAACAACCATACTCGTAAGGCCCAAATTATAGCCTCGGGCCAACCATCCCCCCAAATTCTTCAAAAGCTCACAAATATGTACAAAGAGGAATCATGAACTAATTTTAGTTCATATCCAACAATCTCTCAACCTATCCTAAATCTTCTCCCAAATCCATTCTTTACTCAACCAAAATCCTATATTATACCTTTAGATCCACAAAATCATCAACTAAATTCTAAGTCTAGGATTCACAATCCCTATGAGATCTCAACTAGCCTAAATCTCTCATGTTATCCTACATTCGATAACATTTACAAATATGCCTCACAATATTTAATTAAATTCTATTATATGTTTTTCACATAAATCTACTTAAGAATTAGGAAAATACAATTAATCAAGCCTTAGGAATCCAACTTCCTAGGCAACACAAGAACCCATAGGTATATCATATATACATGTATTTTGGAATCAGGATGCTCCTGCATTAGACTCCCAAGGTAGAGAAGTTTCCATGATCTCCTAATCATGAACTTTTGTCTTCAACTCCTCCTGGATCCCAAACTTTGTTATATATTCTATCTTTGGCTACCTCTCTTCCTTTCTGTTGTTTTGTTGTTTTTGTTGTTTGTTGTTGTTCTCCAGGTCTCCACACTTTATGCTACATTGCACCACTGGCTATGCTTTCACAGTCTCTAGCTGTCTTCTTCTTGCTGCTGCTTTTATTTCTTGTTGTTGTCTTCTCCCTTTGAGACACTTTTCTCATCAGTTCCATCATCAATTCAATTTCTATGTCCAACTCATTTCCTTGCTGGACTTCTTTCAGTAACCTTTCCTTGTCTACTTTCTTTATGCCATTTTTTCTTGACTACAGTTTCGCCCAATGGGTGACACATTAAGCATTCCACTCCTGAACTCTATGAAAGTTCCCCTTTTTATAGGAATATCCAAGTAAGAAATGTAATGAAGTGTAAAATTGATGAACTCCTTCAAATTTTTATCTCCATTGAATTCTTTAAAGCTCAGATACCATATTATGTAGGGCTATGGCTAACCTCACTTATATTCTAGGATTATACTCGTAAAATTGTATACGCTCTGAATTTGATCACATTTATATAGGTTCATAAAACCTCTTCAACCCTTTATAAACCCACTTAATTATTAAAAAACGTGGAAGCTCCTTTCAATCCAACCTCTTTCAAAACCCTTACTTCCCTTCAATTCATCACGCGACCACTGCATAGTGATCGAGACTCCCTTTGCATTAACACAACACAGATTCTCTGTGCAAATACCTCATCAAAAATACTTCTTCACAACACTTCCTTGCAAATAATCCTTCGCAAATACTTCTTGAACCAAGGCTTATCATAGTCTCAGATCCTTCATTCGAATGAGATATGCAATGGCGATGTTGCATTGCAATATCACAAATCACATACTATGGCTCTTACACTTTAGCGCTCATCGCACATCACAGAATTAACTTCACCGTGCATCGCAGGATCAACCTTCATCAAAATATCACAGTCAGATCGCAATAGGTGACTCCTCATCGCAAACCAAACTCTTTTCACCAAATGAGATATGTGATATAACCACATGCCGACACGTGGCTCCTCATCTGTTATCCCACTTATATTTGCAAAGTAATATTGACCATCAATCTCTTCTTTGTCTTTGCGATGTGTTCCTAACTGTTCATCGCTCTCACTTCAATTCTGCAATTTGATCGCGATCATCCATCCTCCATTTTATTTCTCTGACACGATCCTGACCTTCCATCCAACTTTCTTTTGCTCATTCAGAATTCTCTTAAGTTTTGTGAAAAAATCACAATTTCTGTCTTTGAAAATAGTACATGTTTTCCTCCTATCCGCTGATAATATGACTGCAATTCCCCAATTTGGTTCACCTGTCATTACAATAAGAGTCTCGAATTATATACACACCTTGCACATAGATTCCTAACAAACATCTAAACATTGATTCCGTAAAAGAAAACTTTAGAAATTTCGTCAATATCGCTCAACATAGAGCAATCATCTTATTACTTAGATCCATGATTTAATGCATTTTATGGTCTGTCAATGATTCAACAAAAAATAATTGGGAGTTCGCCCTTGCATAGGTAAAGAAAACCTTCCCAAAATGGAATTGTTCACACAACACAGATGTCAAAAATCCTATCTCATCACACACACCACACACTGTATTTTTTTTTCACTAGTATGACAAAATATATTTACAAAGGTCAAAAACCATACTCGTAAGGCCCAACTTGTAGTCTCGGGCCAACCACCCCCCAAAATGCTTCAAAATCTTATAAATATGTACAAAGAGGAATCATGAACTAATTTCAGTTCAGATCCAACAACCACTCAACCTCTCCTAAAGCTTCTCCCAAATCCATTCTTTATTCAACCAAAATCCTATATTAGACCTTAAGATCCATAAATTCATCAACTAAATTCTAATTCTAGGATTCACAATCCCTGTGAGATCTCAGTTAGCCTAAATCTATCATGTTCTCCTACATTCGAAAAAATTTGCAAATATGCCTCACAATATTTAATTGAATCCTATTCTATGCTTCTCACATAAATCTACTCAAGAATTAGGAAAATACAATTAATCAAGCCTTAGGAAACCAACTTCCTAGGAAACATAAGAACCCCTAGTTCTATCATATATACATGTATTTTGGAAGCCGGATGCTTCTGTATCATAATGACACTTTGAAGAGTTCTGTTATCAGTAAATATTAAAGGGTTTTAATTTATAATTTTGGGTTTACCATATGAAGCCAAAAAGTGAATCTGCTAATACTGTCATTTCAGATCTGCCAATAGAAATTAAAAATATGTTTGAACAATAACACATAAGCATGGATTTTGTGTTGCAATTGCCACACAGTCAGTCTAAATAAGTAATGAAACTTACCATGGTCGTTGGGGGTCTGATGATGCAAATATTCCTTTGCTGAGTGGCCGGATGAAGCACCGTCACCTGTGGATGAAGCATGGTCACCGTTTACGGGGAGTCCTCTACTGAGTAAGTGTTTGCAATGCGTCGGTATTGAGTGAGTGGGATTTGGGTGGGGTATTTGTGTTGAGTGCAGGGAGACCAGGCCAACATGCACGATGAGTTAATGGGTTGAGGGGAAGGGTATGGGGTTGGGAAGAATTCATATAAGCGTGCGGGAATTAGAAGTATTTTGAATTTTTTGAATTTTTTTTTAGATATTTTTTTGTTTTATATTTTTATTTTAATTTTTGATTTTTAATATTGGTTATTTTATATATATATAGTTATATTTATATTTAATTTTATATATAGTTTAATTTTTTCATTCATTAGTTTTTCCATTGCATTGTTTCCTCTCACCTCTAGCTTGATGAGTTTCCATATGAAAATCAAGTTAAAATAAATTTCCATAAGAATATCTTAGACAAAGTTCTTTACTATTGAAGGTAAATGAAAGAGAATAAACCAACTGAAAATATATAAATGCATACCTTGTATATTTCAACATTTTGATATCATTAATTTTCGTCTTCATCCAATTCATCATCTGTATCATCATGTTCAAAATTCATGTTCAAAGGATTGGCCATGTCAGCATCATGATCATCATCGTCTATTTCTCATCCGGAACATCCTCTCCCACATTTGGTTCGGCCTCTTCAAGTTCTTCATCCGACGTATTGTCAATAGCATCTAGTTCATCCAAAACATTGCCTGGATTAACATATCCTTGAACTTCTTCAACATATTCATCTGATGCATGAACCCCTTTCTCCTCTACATCATCTTCTTCTTCAATATCATCTTCTTACGCTACATTATACTTTACTAGCCTTCCTCTTGGATCATATCTAACAACATAGGACCAACCTGCTTTACCTAGAACCTATGAGTAAAATACTTGTTCACATTGGCTTGGAAGAACATAGGGCTCTGAGCCTGGCTCAACATTCATTTTATTAACCATGTTAAATGTGTTAGCATGTTGAATAAAAGTTCTATCGGGATCGCGTTCATTTCTTCGTAGCTTGTACCATTTGACATCAAACACAACTAATTTTAAGGATTTAAAGTCACACTCAAGTATATCATCCAAATACCCATAGTATCGATTTGCAGATACTTCTGGATGTTTTTCACCTCTAGATGTGACGTTCTCTACCTAAAATACTGCAGTTATCCCACTATCTGAAGTTTTCATCTTTTCATCCAACCTTTTGATGCGAAATTTGTAGCCATTGCACCACATTGCCTTGTGGTGTTTCAACTGCAATATGAAAAACACGTAAAAAATACATTGTCATTATTTGATAAACATATTTGTACTTGGAATTTTTTCAAATTAATAAAAAATCATGCCATGTGCATCAATATAATTATAAAAAAAAAAGTAGTATAGGTGAATTATATGCTTGCCTGGTAATGTACTAAACCATGTGCTAAATCAATTTCCCTCTGTGTAATATTGGTATATCCACTACGTTCATCTTCTTTGACCAATGTAGACACACCATACCTTGATAACCCACCATTATTAGCCTGTTTGCATTGTTCAATCCATACCTTCATCCAATCAACGTTGTTTGAAATGTATAAATGTATTACATCCCACTCTTGACCAGATCTATTAAAATAAAACAATTCACATGTGTATATATAATTAGTTAACACATTATACCACTATAATATTGGATTTTGCATGAAGAATAAAAAATAAATATGTACGATATACATAAAAACAAAAATCCAAAAGTACTATAAATCTCCACTATATACTTACATCTCACTTTCCTCATTGTACCTTTCCTCGATAGGTGCTCCCCTTCAAATTTTTCCATGGATTTGACATCCCAAATGCGATCCAATACATTGATAATTTTTCCTATTGTCGGACTATATTGACTAATATAAACTATGGTTTGATATACCATATATCCCTCTCCCATAGAACCCTCAGGACATGCTCTTTGTCTAACCAAAGCCTTCAAATATTTCAAGTGCCTCTGAACCATCCACATTGATCTTATGTGTATAGGTCCACACTTTTCAATCTCCTCAACTTAGTGTATGAGGTAGTGTTCTTGTGCATTGAAAAATGTCGGAGGTAGATACTTTTGCATTTCACACATTAGACTAGGAATTTGTTTCCTCCAATACTTATATCTTCTTTATCGATTTCTTTAGATGACAACCATCTACAAATGAAAAAATAAAAACACAAGTTTCAACAATAAGATATATATTACATTATAATTAAAACACATGTAGTCAAATATAAGTTAATGTAAAACAAATTATTAAACAAATTACAATTTGCATATAAATTTCCACTTACCTCATGTATTTCCCAATATCATATGTTGTCTAGGAGAGATAGAGGTAGAACATACTCTAACAAAATAATAATAAATTATTTTTTATTCTGAAATAAGTATAAAACAAAAATACTAACAAGTACCCATATTTAGATCAATAAAAATCCCTAGTTGGAGTTCTAGTTCCAGATTGAGACCCAGTGGTTGGGAGAGTGGGTTCGTAACCTCACCCCCTACCCCAAAATAGAGGGGGTTGAACCCATGCTATATGACTTTGGGTACTTGGATTGGCCATTGAAAGGTAAGATAAGTGTCTTGACAAAGCCAAGAGTCACCATTAATGTACAAATATATACACCAAAATAATTACCTTAATGAATGTATGCCAATCATGAGTCTTTACTCCACTTAATTCACCTTTCTTTGTTAGGATTTCCTTTATGTTTGAATAAAATCCAATGGGAAAATTGATTTTTTCAATAACCTCTTTAACCTCCTTGCTTTGTTGCTCTGTCAATAACCATGGAAGGGTGCTTAGATTTTGGCTGCCTCTATCACTATTTGAATGAATCGCACTTTGCCTTGCATGATTGGCCTCCTTAATGTCATTACAAATCTTGAAATTTTTTTCTTTATCTCTCCTTCCATCTAAGATTCACCATAAGGTATATGTTACATTCTTCCTTATGTGCATTGTATCAAACAAATGAACAATCTCTATGTGCTCATAGTAGGGGAGCCTGCTGAATTTCTCAGGATAACTTTTCATTCCTCATGGTAGTTCTTCATTATTAATACATTGTCGACCTGCAAGGTGAATCAAAGTTTAAGATGTTATAACAACAATATTTCTCAAATAGTACAATGAAGAAAATGCAATAAAAATATAAAATAATCCAAATTTTTCATGTATAATGAAAAATAAATGATTTAGTCCATACCTTGAGAGATTATATTACAACTTCCATAGACCTGTCATTCTCTGTGGTCTTATTCCAGTCTCTTCTTTCCCATTGAAAAGATGTTTTTTGATTCTTCGGTACCTATGGTTCTTAGAGAGGAAGTGCCTATACTCATCAAACACCTCCTTTCCTAGGCTTCTTGAACGACGAGATTTCAATTTAGGACCACAAACTGGACAAGAAAATTTACCCTTTGTTTGAAGACCTGCAAGAGATGCATTAATTTTTATTTCAATTATTAATTGAAGTATGTATAATGAATGGACTATTTACAAAAAAATGCATTGAAATGAACTTCATAAAACTAGTAAACACTATTAAAGTGCATGGTAATGTTATAATATACCACAAGAATATGTTAGCCCTAGGGCATCACGAATTGTCCATACAAACATTGCATGGAATTCAAATTCCTTGTGTTCATCTGCTGGTCTGGAGATATCATACATGGTGATTCCCTTCCATAAGTCCAGTAACTCATCAATAAGAGGCTTTATATATACATTCATATATTTGACCTGGTACTTACCTAATTGATTGAACATACAGTACATAATTCCCAAATATATGAGTAACAAAAAAAAAAAAGACATAATTATAAGACATGATTGAACATAAATGAGTAAAAAAAACTATAAGACATAAATATGAAAAAAATAAGACAAATCATGATATGTTATTGTGTAAACGAATATATTTATTCTAAACAAAATAAAATCTGGAACAATCGTTATCAACATTATGTGCTCCCTCTTTATTGACATCCAATAAGGAATGTTACTGTTGATAACATAAACGGGCCACATTGAGTAAATATATCTTCGCTCTCCAAATGGATTGACTCCATCAGTTGTTAATGAAAGCTGAAGATTACAAGGTTCTTCTTTAAACTTTGGCCATCTTTCCTCTGTATTCATAAATGAAAATCCTTCTGCAGGCATTTGAAGAACACCATCTTGACTTATTTTCGTTGCATGGTAGTCCATAATTTGTGTTATGTTTTTTCACCTCAACAATTGTCACAAACGTGGAATTATGGGAATATAACGAAGAACCTTGTGAGGCACCTTTTTTATTACTTTATTGGTTTTATATCTACTCTTGTCACATGTTGGGCATTTGTCTTCAATGCATGTTCATTATAATAGATAATAACATCATTAGGACATGTATGAATAACTTGATACTCCATTCCGACATCTTTCATAATGGCATGTAAATCTCGGTACGTGCGAGGTAAAACATTTGACGATGGTAGCAAAAATTCACCTAACAATCTACACCATCAGAAATCAGTAGTGTTGGTTAATGTAAAAAATATACATATTGCATCCAAATAATGTTAAAAAAAGGTGATCGACGTACTAACATTGAAAATAAAGGAAAAAAATAATTGCTTTATCATGATGTACTAAATGTCACAAAATACATTACATACCTCAGGAGCTGAGTCACACATGTGTTTGAAAAACCATTCACCACCTTTAAGTTGACCAGAAGCAATACAATAGAGAGAAGAGATGCTTTTTAGCCTTCGTAAAGAGGTTGAGTTCCCCTCTCAAGTACAGGCATATCGTAACCACCAACATACGAGTCGTCATCACCATCCCTTCCTGCAACATTATTAAATGTCTCCTGGATCAATCTATTCATCCCATCTTCATCCAATGTGTTATCAACATCATTATATTCTTCCATAGAATCATTAGCTTGATCCGGCTCAATATTCGCTTCATGTTCTTAAACATACGCTTGTACTACAACGACTTCTTCCTCATCGAGGAATGCCCTAGGAGAACCATACTAGACAATTAAAATCAATAAAATAATATTAGTCAGATATCGCAAATGTTTAAATGATAGAAATGTTTACAAATATAATATAGGAAAACAAAGACAACAAAGAGCTAGACAAAGACAAATTATCTTGTTAACTAATCATGATTTTCATATGGCTCAACTAAAAACTTACACATTCATAATAATCAAAGTAAAAATACCCTTAATGGGAATGATTCCATTGAATATAATAACAAATCAATCTAACTGCATAGATTTATTGAGTTTAATAATATGAACATGTAATAGTGAAAATAAATAGAAACTAGTATAGACCCATCTAACTCTAGTTCTACGAAGCGTCGAGAGGGATCAAATCCCTTGAGGTACAAACCCATTTTTTGATTAAAAAGGTGAGGAGAGTTAAAAAGGAGGACAATTTCAAAACCTAGCACTGGAAAAAGGAACAAATGTGAAACTGATCAATGTTGGAATGAGGAATTTTGGAGACTCCTAGCACTAGAAAAGGGTACAATTGCAAAATCAATGTTACTAGAAAATAGCCTAATTGCAAATCCTATTGCTAGAAAAAAGTGTAATTAACAAACTGAACGCTAGAATAAAGAGAAATTAGGAATCCTAGCACTACAAAATGGCACATTTGGAATTCCTAGCACTGGAAAAGGAAACAAGGAGGAATCTTAGCACTATAAAACAAGGTAGATGAGAAACAATATAGCACTATAAAGTTTAAAAAGTGAAAAATATAGTGTTATGAAAAGGACAATTTAAAAAGCTAGTGCTAGGAATGAAGGAAATTGGAAAACCTAGTGCTACGAGGGAGGGAAAAATGAAATCCTAGTAGTAGAAACTTGAACAAATGAGAAACATAGTGAACCAATTAGGAGAGGATGTTAGTTTTGGAGAGAGAGAGAGAGAGAGAGATCGTCGATGAATGCTAAAAATACCTAGCATAAATATTCATGAACAAATGTAAATATTAATTTCAATTAACTACCTAGAACTCATCATGATATTTTTTATCCATGCATAAAACACAAAATGAATATTTTGGAAGACTGTCATTTGTGCAATTGACTATATATTTGAACTAAGTAAAGACCAAGTCTCTTATGACATGTATAAGAAATATAAAGAACAAGTCTCTTATGGTCTAATGGGTGATAATGAATAAGTACTTACTAATGGATGATATCCATCTTTGCCTTCAGTGTATCCATAAGTTCTACAATGCTTTTTAGCTATTGTTATTAAAAGTCTCCTTACTTTCAAGCCCTTGCACTTTTTACAAGGGAAATAACATTTTCTATCCTCTAAAGCCCCCGAAATTGATCCCACGTCTCTTTGGCCCAGTCCTTGAGGAATGTTATCTGACATTTTTCCTCACCAAATAGCTTTTAATGATGATTATCAATCAAAATTAATAACCTCAAAATAGGCCTATAACAATTCAAAACCATGGGATGTATAAAAAGAATGTGGAACTTGTAAATAGGTATTCGGCCCTATATATATAAAAATCAATTTCTCGTCGGATAAACGTTGCACAACGGTAAAATGCCATTAATTCCGAAATTTGGTTGGTAAAATTCCATTAATTCATATCGTCGAATATCCAACTCTATGTAATTAACGTCGGATATTCGACGATCATCGAGCTTTAAAAAAAAAAAAAAAATACATTATATGTCCGACGATGGTTTCGATTTTATCCCTTTTCGGATTCTGCAGTCGGATTTTAACCCAAAATGTGGTAGTGTACCTAGTCAGTGTTACAGACTGCTGACTAGGTTGTCCTGCATTTTTTTTCAAAAAAAAATTGCATGTTTGTCAAAGAAGACATAATGGGTTTCTGGGAGTGTTGTGCAGGTAAATCCCCTCTTTGGACAGAGGTGATCCCTCTAGCCCTGGAGTGGATCTAGCAACAAGGTAACATGCTAATCCTTCGGATTCCTAGTTTATGAATGAAACTGAGTTGGGATAGATGACCTACCTTTGTTCCAATGCTCTTGTCGTAGCTTGTGGTAGCGATCTCCTTATCTTTGTCTTTACACATCACAGTCCTTCAGCAGTAATATTCGTGTGCCTGCACAAGGATCAGAGAACAGTGATAGCATACAAACACATACTTGCATTCATAACTATTTGCTTGGTCAAGGAGAATCAAACGTATTGAAAAATATTAAACACATCAAATGCAAAGCGGGAACCCAAAAACCAGTCATGTATTAATAAGTATAGAGAAGAAGTTTACAACCAAAAGAGCCTTGACGTTGCAGCCTCCTTTGATGGGTCCAGTCAAACACATCTCAAGCATTCATTGGGGATTAGAATTGGAGAAGCAATGGGTCTAGACTCTCTCTCGACAATGGATTCCTCTCTGATTTACTCTCACACCAGCTATAGTAAGGATTGTTCAGCTAGCTGCAATTATGTGAGAAGGGTGTATTTATAGGAGAGGAGAAGGTGGTTTAGGATCCCTCATAAGGTGGAAGGGAGGCCTTATCCTTTGGGGAGTTGCTCAAATGTAGGAAAAAAGAAGCCAAAGGAAGGACTTTGACGTTATTCAATCGAACAAACCATGATGAATCCACTCATGAAGTGGATGGGAATGGAAACTTCACTTCTATTTTTTTTTAAATTCCAAAAACAGCTCGATGTGGGTAGTACACTGGGACATAGCACTAATGGGCTTGAGGCCCTATGCTAATTTCTCTATGGGCACGAGGCCATAACTTCCTACCAGCACTGACCCAAAATCATATGTTTTTGAGAGCCTTCTCTAGGAATAGTCAACAGATGAAATGTTCCTCTCATGGCAAGGGATGCAATGACACTTTTTGCAAGGTATGACAATACATATAAGTTACTAAAATGGTCCTGCAATGTGTGGGATGGGGACTGCAGAGACGGTGACAAAATACTGTGTAACAGATGCCCCCTAAAGCATGAGGTCCGAGAGAGAGGGAGGAGTGAAATGATTTATGAGAATGTGTTCAAACCAAACATCGTAGTCAGAAGACATGCAAGTAAAAGTACAACTAATATCTATGATACATGAATATGTGGCATGGGCACAACCATCCATAAAAGAGTACATATAAAAATGAGATCCGAGGTATGGATGCAACCATCCAGCAAGAAGGATCAATAAATAGACTCAGTTATGGTCGCAGCCATCCAATCAAAAGAATCATGCATATATCCATGATAAACCAAAATATCTCGCAGCTTGGATTTTATCAGACAAAATCCAAGGTCTTGCGCTCCATCTCGACCCGAACAAGTACAAATTCAAGCATGCGAATAAGTGAGCTGAAGTCGAACATGTAAGCAAGTCACCTGATTACCAACCAATGATGAAAGTTGTTAACAGGCATGAGAGAAACCACCAATAATGACAATGGCTCTCAAGGTACAACAAGTACAATCCACAAAATTTGAACAATGATCTAGTTTCGAACACTCGCGGAATCACTCGATCGAAGGCAAATGATGAAGACCTATCGTTGAATGCGAAGAACTTGCCATTGAGGCATGCAACCTCCAAGGTACTGGAAGGGAGTTTCTAGATCAGCTTCCTGGATAATGAGTTGAAGTCGACAGGAAGTGACCTGGTCGAAGGAGAGCCATAATGTTTCCCACATCAACGACATGAGATAGAGGAACAAGATGATAGTGAATCAGGACCGAAAAGAGGATCAGAGGCTGAAAACTACAAAAGGAAACTTCTCTTAAACATATCAGTGACACGACTCAGGAATTTGGTAGTATTTGACATCAAGGGATTTGAGGTCATGATGATGTGGAAAAGAGCAGATGAGAGACCAAAACAGATTACCCAAACCCATGGAGGTAAAAATGAAAAAATGAGATGTCCCCAACCCAACATGAATGCAGATGAGTGTCATGTTCAAGAGCGACATACTGCCGACACGACTGAGAACTAGTTCCATTTTCCCCCACCATTGTTGGTGATTACCCCAGTTATTTTTGGAAACAAGCTTGAAGGGGATAACATATGCTTGTCATATAAGTTTGTCCTTCGGAGAAATCCATCCTAGTACATTTTACGATCCCTAGGAAGGAGGAACTCGGTTACGCCATGGTGAGGATTTTCGATGTAATTTAGGTTTTAACGAGCCTGAAAAAGGAAGAAATCAACATCTTTTCATGTTTAGAGAGTTTGAAAAGAAGCGGAAAATAAAAATCTAGCAAGTCCCTTTTCATAGGTAGTCTCACAGATTCGAAAAGGTAGAAAACTATGTCCGAGACAACCTCTTAGTCACGATAGGCTAAGATATTCCTTTTTCGTAAATAATCTATCCCAGCCCAAAAAAGGGGTAAATGTATACTGGGTAGATATAGTTTCGCAGCCTTTAACGAGTTCAAAATGACAGGAGTCTTGGCAATCTTTTCAATTTTCAAGAGTCAGAAAAGTGTTGAAAGATGACTCTAGGGGGGTGAATTTTTCGTGTTTTTACTGAGTCTGAAAAAGTATAAAATACAGCTCATCACTTCATCATCGTGACGTTGAGGACTTGTCGTTGTACAAGAGATGCACGTAAAACCCATTTTTCGAGATAAAATAGAAAAATAATCGAAAAATATGCTCAAAAACCTAATTAGGGTTCTGAAAAAGTTTATAAAATGCCAACAATAGTAAAAATAAATTACTTTTCACTTTTACCTCTTGTGAGCACTGTTTACCCTTTTTCACTGTGAATTTGTGGAGCTAACAACGGACAATCCAGAAGGCCAATCGCGAATTCATCTTTTTCAGGTAAGAACTCATATCCTTGCCTGCATTTTGATACAATTTTCATTTTCTGCAACCCATTTTTTATATCTGTGGAGGGGTTTTGGTTCAAATTAGGGCACGGAAGTCGGCGCGGGTTTCGGGCACGGACTCGCGCCAACCTACCTTGAATCCAAACGAGGGCGTGCCACTTGGCGCGACTGTTTTTAAAACAGTCGTGCCAACTGCGACCACAAATTTTAGCTTGTAAATTTAAATAATTAGCCCATTTTAAACACAAATAAAAAATGATTTGACTAATGATGACCCCATTGATGCTTTTGCATGTGTGAAAGAGCAAAATGGTGATCGAATGGAAGGAAAGAGAACATAGTGAAGAAGATGACCAAGCCTTGGGCAATGTAAGATGCATGGATGTTCTCAGGGACTGCGGGCTTAAAAAATTATCCATGGCACCATGTCTCCGAGATCAACCGGAGCTACTACAGTACTTGATCAGTGTATTAGACATTGATCAGGAAAGATTCATAATCCACGATCATGAACTAAAGATTGAGGTCTCAGATGTTTACTTCATAACTAGATTGTCACAGAGGGGGGCAGTACCAATCCTGACAAGTACCCAGCCCACAATGGAAAACATTTGCATGGTCATTGACAGAGTGTGTCGGGGGGAAAGGAAAGGATCCAAAAGTGGGAAGGTGGATATCTAAACCATTCTTGACTTGGCACTAAAATTAGTGTTGCACACCATCACGCGAGCTATTGGATCTCAGGCTCCACATGAAGCCACAAAAACACAACTACTTCTTGCATTAGATTGTATGGCACAAACTCTCTACAACTTGGCAGAGGCGGTAACGATCTATATGAAACACCAGTTGACAAAATGCAAGAATGATAAGTTGAAACAGTTCGGCTGTGGGTCCATCTTGGTACCATTCATCTTGGAATGGTTGCCAATTTTCCAACGTCAGGAAGTGATAATTCCTACACCACCATCCCAAAAGCCACTGATGGTCCATTGGGTGGATTTGATGCCAAGATCAGGAGGCAGCAAATAGATGTCCTGGAGACCGGATTTTTGTGAGTGGCTCTGCCGACAACTGATTTTTGTGGAGGACTAGCCCTATTCTGGCACAGACTTTATCGGTGATGCAGATCTCCCACTCCCAACAGGAGAGGATCGAGATGAAGCATTGGGTAAGACTCATTTTTTTATTTTGATGAGTATTATGATTTTTTTATTATATATGTTCTGATGTTAATCCATGTGTTTGTAGATGTCGGCCCAGAAACACCTGCAGGAATGTATCCAATAGCATGGAGGATTCCTCGTGATTTTGATGTGGCCCCTCATGGTGAGGGAAGCGAGGAAGAGGAAATCGTATGAAACTTAGAGGGACTCTCCAATGGGATCCCTGACTATGTGAGATTTGATTATTTTCCTCGCGCGTACCAGAGACACACTTCAGGGGTGTCGAACCGTGTTCACCGCTTATTGAGGCGGCTTGTGCAGGCAGTGACATGTGACCATGAGCATCACGCCGACTAGACACCTAGGCTTTTAATTCTGCATATTTTTTTCGAAACATGATGTCTCAGGATGTAACCAAAACATACATATATTTTATTTAACTTATGATGCACTTGGATGCAAACACTCGATATCTATATGCCTATTTTCCTGTATGAATCTTATCATGTGATGATGATGTTTTACAAATTATGCAAATGTCTATCTAATACAATATTGGCTACTATATCAGTTAATGCATTCATTAGTCTAGGAATATGTTGATATGTGATGTAATCAAAATGTCTTTCTAGTAAACAAACGCGTAAGTACAACCTTAATATTTGAGGATTTCTAACAGAATAATTCCCATTAAGCTAAAGAACGACAAGTTGAGAGTCTAGGTTAATAATAAATGCACCAATGTCGAGAGCAATGGCCTCGGTTAATAGTTCAATGATAGCACTATATTCAACGACATTGTTTGTGGTTTGTCCTATACAAATACCTTGAAGATCTATCAACTCACCATTAGGATTATAAATCACCCAGGTTGCAGAAGACAGATTCTGGGTACTACGAGAGGCACCATTTGCGAAACTAACATAAGGAGTAACATACATCTGCACAATAAGAAACAACACAATAAGTAGGAAAACCGCTCAAAAAGCACACCAAGCCAAAAATGTACAAAAATGAAAAAACACCTATGTACAAAAGAAACATGCACGACAGACTCATGCATAGTACTTTTTGAGATACAACCCATTTCTGGGTTGATCCAGAGGATAACCTTCATAATCAATTAGCTCATAAGCCACATTCTGCAAAACACACTTAACAATGTAGGGCCCATGCCACATGGGTTGGAATTTTCCTGCCCCCAGCTTATCGTGAGCATGGTCGTACAAGAGGACGAGGTCTCCTTCTATAAAGGAACGAGGGGAAAATTACTGGTCAAAATGAGTTTTGACCCGCTTTTCTGTGCTTATATGACAAGAGAAGCAAAGCGGCGAGTCTCATCGAGCCTCTCTAAATATAGAAGACACTCTTCTTCTAGCGAAGTATTAGGCAATAATTCAACAGCTATTTTGAGAGAAGGAATTTTGCATTCAATCATAGGGGTAGCTTCTAGACCATAGACAAGCTATAATGGAGTTAATTTGGTTGCATCCTTCACTGAGGTTCGGTAAGCCCAGAGAGCTGAAAACAACATGAGATGCTAGTTTGATTTGTGCATCCCAATCTTACGTTGAAGAATAGTGACAAGAAATTTGTTCACGGCTTCAACCTGGACATTAGCCTGAGGGTATTACGGTGTTGAGCTATCGTGAAGCAGGCACACCTTAGAAGTCAACTTAGCCACCATGTAATGATGAAAATGATAACCATGATTGGTAACAATGGCTTGAGGGACACCAAACCTACTGATGACATGATTGACCAGAAATTGTGCGGCTATCTTACCGTCAGCTGTAAGTGTAGGCATTGCTTCGGCCCATTTTGTGAAGTAGTCAATGGCTACGATAATATAAACATTCCCCCCAACCGAGTGAGGGTTACACATCATAAAATTGATGCCCCGCTTCGCAAAGGGACCAATAGTAATGATAGGATGAAGATGGGTGGGTGGCACGTGCATCTTGCGCTGATAAATGTGGCAATCATGACACTTACGGACAACAAAAATACAGTCTTTAAAGATGGCAGGCCAAAAATAGCCAGCACAAAGAATCTTCTATGCAGTAGCATACCCATACATGTGACCATCATAGGCACTAGAGTGGCAATCATTAAGGACTTTCTCAGCCTCCTCGAGATTCAAACACCAATGGAGAACATAATCAGCTCTGATGTTGCAGAGAGTGTCTCCGACTATGCGATAAGGTTGCGAATGATGGCGGAAACGTCGACGAGCATCCTTCGACAACTTGGATCGGAAGGTGGAATTCTAAAGATATACGATGATATCACCGTACCAAGGATCGAGGGTGCTAATAAGAAAAATTGTGTCATCCGGAATGTGTTCCTCGAAACCAGATGGGGCGAAATCAGAAGGGAGAGAGAAAATCAAATCGGCAAAAACCAATGATTTATTTGATTTGGTGGTAGTAAACTCCAAATGGAACTCTTGGAGGATAAAAATACACTTCAAGTATTTTCCCCCAAGCAATTGAAGAGTTAATATGTAGGTTATAGGGCTGCAATTAGAAATCACAGTCACTCTGTGCAACAGGATATAGTGATGAAAAAGTTGAACAACTTGAACAACATCCAACACCAATTTCTCGACATGTGCATAACGCGTTTCAGTATCGGGAATATTGCAACTCAAATAGTAAATAACGTGCTTGTCACCATCATCGTCATCTTGCACGAGAACCATGGTAATTGTGTTAAACACGATAGCAAAATAGAGGGAGTAATCGCGATGATAATTGGGAGGATGTAGCAGAGGAGCATTGATCAACAATGTCTTCATTGCATCAAAGGATTTTTGGGCGATCTCATCCCAGAGGAATAGGACGCCTTGCTTAAGTAATCATGTAAATCCTTTAGCCACTTCAGCATAGTTCGGTATAAAACGACACAAGAAGTTAGCTTTCCCTTGCAGACTCTGTAGCTAATGTAAGGAGGAAGGAGAGGGGAGATTAACGATAGCTTCAACTTTGAGGGGACAAAGACGAATTCCATCTTTAGAGACGATAAAACCCTAAGAGTCTATCGGATTCAATGTAGAAAACACACTTATGTGTATTGAGTCGAATGTTATAGCATCGACAGTGAAGAAATATTTGACAGAGATGATCAGTGTGGTCTTTACGCTTAGCCGAATGAGTCGAAAGGTCATCTACGTAAGGTTGAACAATAAGCTTGATATCATGGAAATCATATGACATTGCTCTTTTAAATGTAGCCCCAAAATTTTTAAGACCAAAAGGGAGCTTCTTATAGGCGAAATTACCCCAAGGAAAGATAAAGGTGATCTTGTGTTATCAGTTGGAAGAATATTAATCTGGCTGTACCCAGAAAAACCGTCAATAAGGGAAAAGATCTCACTCCTAGCACACTCATCAATGATATGATCAATAAAAGGAGTGGGATAATTATCCTTAGGGCAAGCATGGTAATATACACAGACCCAAATAGTACCCTATTTCTTATCTACGGGAACAATATTAGAAACCCATTATGTTAAGGGAATCGGATAAATAAAACCAACTCTTAGAAGTTTTTCAACTTAACCTTTAATAGCAGTTGCCTTTCTAGGGTGCACGGGACGAAGACGCTGGCGAATAGGCTTCACACCAAGATAGGTAGGAGTCTCATGCACCACTATACTCGGATTGATGTCAAGCATTTCTTTATAAGATCAAGTGAAAATGTCATGAAACTCACGAAAGAGACTAGTATAGACCTCGATCTCATTAGGAGAACATGTCACCCCAATGTGGATGTTCTCGACAACCACCGGTTTGACAGAGATGTTGATAGGCATCGTTTGTGTGATGTTTCCCAAGTTGCCTTCTGCAAAGACTTCGTGTGTCAGGATGGGCGTTTGAAGCGGATGAGAAGGAACTTGAGAAGAGAACCTCTCGAGACAAGTAGACATGGCCCCAAGACTAGGCATGAAAGAGGAACGATGATGATTATTGTCCCAAGGAGGATCCTCAAGAGACATAGTCTCCACTATGGCCTCATCAGTGGGAAATATCTCTTTTAAGATATCGGGCGAATCTGAATCGCCGAGCCAGGGGGATTGATAATAAGTGTCAAGAAACATACTCAAAGGATCATGATCAGAGGGTAGAGGATCGAAGCCGAAATAAGTTCACAATAATCAATCTCGATTGGACTTAATGTAATCGAGTCAGTAAACGAATTAATTTGCTCGGGAAAAGGGATGATCGATGGATCAGAAGACCTAGAGATCATGCTAACCTTAGTAGTGTTGGGGAGATGAAGAGGAAAAAGACCCATGAGGGCACGATCTTTGAAAAGACCCATCCCTACTCTCTCATAAGGTGTAGGAATACGATCTACATATGGGACGTTGCTCTTGGAAGACAAAGAAGTGAAAAAGGTCAACTAATCGACAGTGACGATCTTTCCTTCGTGAGGAAATCGAAGAACACTAAAGAGAGTGGATGGAATGCACAGCATGGTGTGAGTCCAACTACAACTGAGGAGAATATTGTAATTGAGCTTGGCGTCAATGAATTCAACTTCAACATTAACTTTCTTTCCTTCTAAAGTAATGGGTAAACTAGTGAGAACACCGAGAGGGTGAGATTCCCTTCCATCAAAAGCTTTTAAAGCGCTTGGGGATGAATTGAGAGTTGGAGAACCGATAGCTTTTCAGCAAGCAGATGACATGATGCACGTAGATGCACCCTCATCCATGACCGCGCGATGGATATTCTTTCCATAAATCCCAACTTGGATGATTAGTGCAAACTGGTGAGGGAGACGTGGGACAAAATTTTCCAAATCAAAAGTGATAAGGTTTGAATCGGCAGGATCAACCCCTCCGATTACAGATAAAAAAGCCTTCCGTTGAGACGAACAACTCTAAAGTACTTCCAATACAGACATAGCAGATTGTGCCTGAGCCAAATCCTCAAAAGTATTGTAATGCTGAGCAGCTCGGGCGTCAGGACTGTAAGAAGACTTATGGAGTACACCTTTGTAAGGTGGCCATACAATGGGCTCAGTACTAGGCCTTTCAATCTAAAGAGGGCCAGAAGCACGCGGGGGAGGAGGACCATCAGCGATTTCCTTCCCTGCTGCCTAACGCGGTTCGGTATAATCTTTCGATTGAGTAGCAATAGAAATGGATGCAATGTCATTCATCATGAA
Source organism: Pinus albicaulis (assembly GCA_034641835.2). Lineage (NCBI taxonomy): Eukaryota > Viridiplantae > Streptophyta > Pinopsida > Pinales > Pinaceae > Pinus > Pinus albicaulis. The sequence goes on from CM076583.1 coordinate 1,085,178,356, forward strand.
AACTTGAGAGCCAAATGGGGTAGAGGATTGAGGTTTCTCTACCAACTGAGTCTGTTGTGATGGAAATGGTTCTTTAAGAATAGTGGGAGTGCCTTGGGTGCCTTTGAGAAATCAACTCACCTCGGCCCGTCGGGGATAGTCCTTGGTGTAATGCTCTTCGTCACAAATCAAACAAGGGTACTTTGGTTTATGTTGTGAACCATCATCAGCATGAGAAATCTGAGAATCCTGTTTTGGGGTATCGGATTTGGCCTTACCTTTACCCTTATTCTTACCCTTGGAAGTTTTATCATCTGGATTGGACTGGACAACATTCACTTCTGCAGTTTTACCAAAATTTGGAGGTGGCTGAGAAGTAGTATCATTGGAAGGAGTATAATTTTGCTTCGCATGATTTGGGGAATACTTCCGAGAATCTTGAGACACATAACCAATGATGCCATCGACGGATGGCGTCACTGGTTCTTTGGAAGTTCCAGGTTGAGGGGCATCAGGCAAGAGTTCGTACAATGTGCCAGACTGAGAGTACACAAGATCAAGGTACTGTGCACGAGCGATGGCTTATTCCTTAGTAACGCATGCCCCCATAGAAATGTCCTTAGCAATCGGAGCAACGAAGGAGGTAGTGAACCAATCAATTAGAAGTTGATCAAGAATCTCGAACTTGATAAGATGACAATGATGCCTCCATTCATGAATATGAACAGAGATATAAGTAGCTTGTTCTTGCTTCTTCAAGGATGTGAGGAGGTGCATCCAATTTTCATACCAAACTGGTAACTAAAAGTGCATGATAAATGCCATGGCTAAAGAGTTGAAATCTTGGAAGACGTCGTGGGAAATTTCAATGTACCACTTGGCAGCGGTACCCGTGAGAGTCCATTGGAAAAGACAAAGCCAAATGGAATTGTCAACCTAAGAGTTAGAGGAACACCAAAGGCGGTATATCATAACATGTGCTTGGGGGTCTTCTCTAGACTTGCCCTCAAATTTGGGACAATCGCCAGGAATTTTGGTTTTAACTGGAGGCCAATATGGATTATGAAGGATAGGATCATTCGTCAACTTCGACACATCTGGAAGTTCCAACGTAGCAAGGAAGGGTAATTGAGGATTGAAAGGCATTGTAGGTCATTGATAAAGACCATTATTAGGATTCCACCCAGGTTGAGAGAAATTATGCCCCCATATGTTTTGTCCTGGAGGATTTTGTCCATAGGGGTTATAAGCTTGAAATTTTTTCCCATATACGGGTTGGGGACCAGGATATCGATTTTGAGCATACCACTGAGGTCCTGTCTGAACAACATATGGATTTTGTTGCAGAATGTAAGCAGTGCCTTGAGGTGCATTATACAACACTTGATTTTGACCTTGAGGAACGTATGCAGTGCCTTGAGGCGCACTGTATACCATCTGGGATTGACCTTGAGGAATGTAAGTAACGCCTTGGGGCACACTATATACCACCTGAGATTGACCTTGGGGAATGTAAGTAGCACCTTGAGACTAAGCGGGTTGTCCCTGGGGTGCAGGTTGACCCAGATACTGAGGTTGAACAGGTTGTCCCTGCAGAGTAGGTTGGCTTGGATGTTGAGAGCCACTGGGTTTCCCTTGTGGAAAAGGTTGGCCTAATGGTTGGGATAGGCCAGGTTATTCCTGGAAACTAGGTTGACCCAGTGCAGGACCATAGGGTAATCCTTGTTGTACGAAATGTTGGCCTTGCAGAACGAAAGGCAGGTGTTGTTGCACAAAAGGTTGTCCCTATTGTGGATAGATTTACCCCCCGGGAACATAAGATGTACCCTATTGAACATGAGTTTGACCAGCAGGACCGTAGGGTTGTCCTTGTTGGATCGAAGGTTGTCCCTGTAAGGGTTGTCCTTGCGGACCGTAAGGTTGTCCCTATGGACCAGAAGGTTGTCCCTATTGGACCGAAGGTTGTCCCTGTGAGGGTTGTCCATGTGCAACAGAGGGTTGTCCCTATTGGTAGGTGAACTGATTAGGATCAATTAGAGGAAAATAGACGGGGTTACCATACATGTCATAACTATGCGAAGGATTACCAGAAGTTTGTAACTGTTGAGAACTATGAGGGGTATAATTCTATTGTTGAATGGCCAACAGATACTCATCGAATGTAAAACCGCTAGGAATAGAAGTAGAAGCCATATGCACACTACTAGCAGGTTGGGTTCCTGCAACGTGAGGCTGTGATCCACTCATGGTGGGCCTAACAGGTATCGTGGGATTGATAAAAATGGACCTACGAACAGCACAAGACATTGTCGATGACTAAGTCATACTAACAGCCGGTGGAGATGAAGCCACATAGATAGTGGGCCGAACAGGAATATAGGTTACAATCATCGACATCATGGAAGTCAAGGGTGATGCCCTCGATATCGAGATAGACAATCCCCCTAAGGTAGTCAATGTATCAGACCATATCGGGTTCTGATCGATGCAACACTAGAAATTATCTTACCCAAAGTACGATAAACGCGTGGGAGAGATACCAGTTGTGAAGAAGGTTGACTTGAGACGTAAGGAAAATTATCTAGAGAGAGCTGACGATCTCCTATAGAAACATAAAGCTCTTCATTACTGATAGGACTTAAAGAATCTATGTTGGATGAATCCATTTGATTGTTGAAAAGTTGACGAGCAGTGGCAAGTAAAGTAGTGCCTAGGAAAGGTGGTTCTAAAGTAAGAGGAGGAAAATCTTCCTCGTTCCGAAAACCAGACCAAGCATCCTGAGGTTTCCAATTGATATCAAATGGCTCTTCAAGAGGAGATCGGGTAGCAAGAGGTAAGATACTCGGAAGGATAGACTGTCAGAAATCGACAAACCTAGTGGGTTGAGATGCTTGCGAAGAAACTTTAGGAGAAGGATCGCCACTAGGAGGCAATGAAGAGGACAATGAAACTAGTAGTTCCACCACCGTGATTGTGTTTCAAAACATAAGAGAATCGAAATGACCAATTCGAGGCTTAAAGATTAAACACTGAGGAATTAATTAAGAACAATCCAAGAAGATATATTTAACAGGCATGTGATCGTAGACAATTGATTTTATGAAATTTAAACGAAACTCTATTGTTTCATGTTTTAAGAGTCGAGAAATAGAAAAAAGGTGACTCTAGTCACTTTCAAGTTGAACGAGCGTGAAAGGGAAAGTGCTCGATGATCTTTTCAATTTTAGAGAGTCAAAAAAAGACCAAAATGACTACTCAAGGAATCTAAGCAAGAGGGTGTACCAAGTTTCTATGAACTACAATATACACCTTGTTGATCAAATGAAAGATAAATGACCAAGGACTTGACATACATGCAAGCGATATCCTCGAATGTTTGTGTCGGTGTATCACGGTCACAGGGCAGAAGACGTGGCTTCCTATGGATAAAAGATTCCAACCTATGAGGGTATCCCTTTATATACGTGATGGTAAAAGGAGCACAAGTCCGTGCTAGTGCTGCTTAAAGCCAGATGGAGAATGACAGCTACTAGGTTTAACGATGCCGGAACACGTCACTAGCCTAGACCTCTAAAATATGTGTGTTAGGTTTCAATGCTTCTTTAGGTTGATTGAATTCATTTTAAAGTTTATCTTGAATTAATGTTGTGATTTCAAGGCCTTACCGAATGTGATATCGAATTCTTAATGCACAACTACATGCAAAAGAAAATCATTTCCATTCAATGAACGTGTTGACGGGAAAATCTGTCCGGCCAACAGCAGGGGATCTCCCCGGTAAAAGGTCCCAATTAGACCTTGAACCGTTTGGAATAGGGATCCCGTCCGGGGTGTGGGTCCGGCTACCACTGATTTCTCCTTTGCTTTGGGTCTCGCTTAAACTCTATAAAACAATGGGTACACACCTAATCAACTGATACAAGACATATGTTTGATGCATTAAATGTACATGTAGCACTATGAGTAGCAAGAGAAAATAATAAAGCATGAAGACCGAAGGAAGTGTTGTTAGCAACACTTCATTAGGGTCATGCTTGTAGACTGTTCTGACCACAAAAGCAACAATTCCTCACGGCGAGAACACTCTTCACTTCCTAAAAGTTTAAATGATAACACAAACGCAGATAAACGAAGTCATCAACATTAGCTAATAAAGTGAAATAAACTCAACCACCATTAACATACTCAGAAAACTGTTATGCAACTGTGATATGAATTGAAGATGCAGTTCCATTAATCTAAAGATATTCGGAAACTGAAGATATAATACTCAACAGTGCTCGTACATAAAACAACACCAGATCCACAAAAGGGGTTTTACAAAATGCTTGTATTCATCATTAAATGTATATCTACAAGTAATACAATGCACTCAGCTCGAGTCCAAAACCAAAAGCCATTTTACAAGCTCCTGCATTAGGGGAATTTTGAGGTCTAAAATGGGCCTCCTAAGGAAATTATAAAATAATAGTGGAAAAAATCTAATAAGATTTGATGACATCATCAAATTTTAGAGGGGAAAATGAAAAAACTACTTTTTCAATTCATATTTTCAACTTATCTCCCAAAGTTTTTACTCAAATTTCGAGCGGGAGTACTCGTTGGATGCGGAATTTAATTCCCCATCCAAGGAGTACCCATGTTGCATACTTTCGATGGGTCCTACTACACGAAAAATGAGAAATACATAAAAAAACGTGATTACAATCACATTTTTTATGTATTTCTCATTTTTCGTGTAGAAGAGTTCATCGAAAGTATGAAACATGGGTACTCCTTGGATGAGGAATTAAATTCCGCATCCAACGAGTAATCCCGCTCGAAATTTGAGTAAAAATTTTGGGAGATAAGTTTAAAATACGAGTTGAAAAAGTAGTTTTATTATTTTATTATTTTTTAATATTTTTACTTTTTTACTCAAAAATGGTGAATCATCCATTATGGATGACATCATCATATTGAATCCTATTGGTTGTTATAAAGTTTATTTTTGTTGTACATTTTTCTTATGAGGCCCATTTTAGACCTCAAAATTCCCCTAATGCAGGAGTATTTATAATACAAAATCTGCCTTTTGGGCTTCCTTGACTTTTCATCTTCTTGACCGTTGGGCTGCCTTGCGACCCAGTCTTTTCTGCGACCTGCGACCTGAGCTGTTGTTGTGACCTGCGACCTGATTGGGTCGCGGGGTCGCAAGTTGTAAGAAAATAAGAGATTGCGACCTTGCGACTTTGCGACTGAGTCGCGGGGTCGCGGGGTCGCAAAAGGAGGAAAACCTAAGAAATGCGACCTTGTGACCTTGCGACTAGGTCGCTGGGTCGCGGGGTCGCAAAAGGCAGAAAAACCGAAGATATGCGACCTTGTGACCTTGCGACTAGGTCGCTGGGTCGCAAAAGGCGGAAAAACCGAAGATATGCGACATTGCGACTAGGTCGCTGGGTCGCAGGGTCGCAAAAGGCGGAAAAACCGAAGATATGCAACCTTGCCACCTTGCAACTAGGTCGCTGGGTCGCAGGGTCGCAAAAGGCGGAAAAACCGAAGATATGCGACCTTGCGACCTTGCAACTATGTCGCTGGGTCGTAGGGTCGCAAAAGGCGGAAAAACTGAAGATATGCGACCTTGCGACCTTGCGACTAGGTCGCTGGGTCACAGGGTCGCAAAAGGTGGAAAAACCGAAGATATGCGACCTTGCGACCCTGGCAGATGTGCGACCTGGGGTTTTATCCTTTCCATCTTTCTCCTGTTGAGATAGTCGTAGCTCCCGCCACACGAACCAACACTTTCTGAGTGAGCGACAAACTTCCTTGTCTAGGTCGTCATCACAATCTCCTCATGCTACCTACGTGTAAGCATATTAGATTAGCTATTAGCCTCATCCACATAAATATGTTTATGCATGTTGAAGAAAATAAAGATACAATAAATATATAAACGTAGATGCATAAAAGGTATATTGACACATAAAATCGGGAGCTTTTAAAGGTTAGCTTGGACCCCTGTATAGTCCTGTTCTAAAGGCAATATATGAACAATCGTGCATATCTAATATGTATTCCTCCACTGTCGCAAAAGAATGCTTGAAGGCACGTATAGCTAGTCTTTAACATTTTCAATGGAGACTACCGAAGCCTGAGGCGCTCCCATGCACTGCTATGTGCTGAGACAGGCTATGATGCACGACCCCCCCAAAGTGTTTCGAGGCTGCGACAGACCTCGCCATAGCTAATTGTTGTCATCCCTTGCCTTCATCAAATGGGCATCAATTCACTGGTTTAATTGATTTCTTTCACAATGAGGTGTTAAAGATGCATTGTTCTTCATATGTAGAGATGCTAGGTTTGCTGCCAAACACCCTGTGATGTAGTTATTTCGCCCAACCTTGAATCATACGAAGGTGCTGAAACAAAGCATTATAACCTTTTATACGCAGACATCTCTTCCATGCACTGTGCTCCCATGCCTCACGATATGCAATCTTTCGGTGGCCAGTAAAGAGCATGATCTGTTGGAGAGGGCATTGTGCCAATGCACTGTACTGAACCTTCTTTCACCTCCCAGGATGATCGACTGCCAGAATGTTCATTACATTCCAATGCAAATGACTCCGGCTTGCAGCAAGTGACCGTCTTCATCGAGGCATCGGAATTACTAGTCGAAATACATTGAATTTAGGATGCGTATAGATTGAACTCACCGCAACATATTGCAGAGGGAGAAAATTAACTCAGGTTTTGTTTGTTGTGCTAACACAACCAGCATCAAAGGGATTCGATCTCTTTCCTGCACTGAAAATCGACCATGCCAAACGTTACTATTGCATACCAGACTTGAGCGGCTTAGAAAGGCGTCAGATCCTTGCATGACGGGCTTTATTTCTAATGCAGAGTGAACGATTCCTCAAAAGTTGTGTATTAGCGATATTTTCGATCAGAAACCTCTGTTTGAGTGTAGCAGCATAATTTACGTTCATGCATGGCAGCACACATGGGCAATCGGCGTCCATGTAACACGACATGAAGTGCAAGGACTCGTTCTGTCCAGCTCACCATGGACGCGTGGAAGATCACTGTGGCGCTGATTATGGCGTTTTTCTGATTTTACAATCGTGTGGATTATAACTTCCTCCAGCGAAATGTAACACTTCACCGTTTCCAAATGGTCCTAGATCGTGATTTTAAAACCCTGGCGTTTCTTTTGACTGGTCTGAGCTGTCGCTATTATACATGCCATCGTGGCTTTATTAGCCTTCAGCTCTAAACTTGTTGTCACGTTCTGCTTCGTAGTTCTCGTTGGAAGATTGACCGCTCCAAACATTTACCATGAGTTAGAAAACTAGCAACGAGCGGTCTTTTACGTCGGTTTCCATGCAGACTTTGGGGCAGCTACGTGGAAAACTCACCCATGCAGTTTTGACTATCAACGTGCCACGTTACAACTTTTCCACTGTGGTTTATTAAAATATTTTGTTCCATGTGTTGAACGTAAAATCCCTTTTGACAAGTTTTGACATGGACTTTGGCATAAAACATTCGAACCAATCGAAAAATTCCTCGTATGCTTTGCTCGGCGACCTTATATTGTTGTGAAATTATATGTGATTTGCACCGCATAAAACGTGGTTATAACGTGCCAGGGTAGTTATAGCACTCCGCTCCATGCAACGTAAATATTGCATGTTTGGCTCCATGCACGACTTTGGACCATTGAATATATATATATATATATATCTGCTCCCAAATATTTACCATAGGCAAAAAACCCTCCATCGACCTTTGCGCTCGTTTGTAATGCACCATGGTTATTTAAACATAAGCCTAGATCGTTATATCCGCCATGAAGGAATTTAAGCTCACTTGTAATGTTTTCATATAGTCTTGATACACCATCTAATATGATTTTGAAACCATAAGGTGTTTTATCCCTTTTTGCGCCTTGGTTTCTTCAGATAACCTTTATCATTTGCTTTTCCTTAGACTGTTAGCGCAAATAAAAATATTCATGCCAAAGCCATCACTTCATAATGTGAATGCTTCTTGTTTTGAAAGATCGAGAGTTGAAATCTACTACTCAAACCACCTTGATGGCCCTTTTAATATTAACCCCTTTTATCTCATGGTTTTGGGAGCTCTCTGTGAATATACATCCACGTGCCTGGCTACCAAAAGGTGTATGCATTTAAACATGACCCTTTAGGTTCAATTTGAGGTTCCAAATCTCTTATGTTTCGCATAGACAATCTTTATGGCATGTAAGAGCAAAGGAGACTAGGGTTTTAAGGCCCTTTCGTTCCTCCACATGTACTCCTTGTAGCATAAATAATGCCACAGTATGTATCTCAGGATTAACCAATGTTGCTTCTCAAAGGTGCGTTGACATATTTGAAACTCTTTCGTTGGCTTGCCACACCATATGTGCACTTTTTTTCTTTACTGCCGGGCGCGAGAACGCCTTGAATGAGATTGTCATTCTCTAGGGAGATCTTTTGAGTCTGCTTTGTTCACCGGGCTATACTTCAAGCTAGACTTGTTGGAGTGGTGAAATATGTTCCTCTGTGTGCACCCATCGACATTTAGATGGTATTGTGCAGGATCTCCAAAACCTCCTTTTTGAATTTATGCTTATTCTGTCTCCTCCTAAAATAGCAGCATGGGATTGTTTCTTGATCAGCACCACCACCAATATGCAGCTTCCTGGTAATTGTGTCATCATAATTTTCATCTTCAAACAATCTCATCCTCAAAGTCGTCAAGCATCGATAGAGCAATACCATGATGAGTAAGAATGTCATCTTCGCCATTTGGTAAAGTGTATTTGTCCTTTTTAAGCATCCATGACTGTCACTTACTCTAGAATCTAATGATAGCCTTATCTGCATCTTCATGAGCGTCATCATTTTCCCCAGGCATTGTGCTCTTATTAGTTGGGTTCCAATCTCTTCCTCCCAAGCGATGATGACATTCTTTGGTATACCATCTGTGGGATCGCCTGCATGCAAAATTATAACACTAATTAGTTTACAGTTAACTTTCAGAGAACGGTGCCTCCCAAATAATAAATATTATATTATGAGCTTGGCAAAGTTCTAAAACAAAATGCCTAGACAATCCATGATATGAGCGCTCTTAATGTTGATACACACAAGTTTCCATTCGAATGTATGCATGGCGATCCTTCGCAGATGGCGCAATTGCAACAACAACATCTGATCATGATGGCGAGACAAATCACGAGGGGTTGGGGATAGGTCGTTGGGATGTAGTTGATTGTAGGTCGGGTGAAAGACTTCAATGCCTAAGCGAGCAGAGGGGGACCCAAAATTTTAAATATACCCAAAATTTTGGGTGGTGTTGTAGCGGCTACAACAAATGGCGAACCACTGGTAGAATCCATCATCTTTGTCCGTATCAAAACAAAATTCTGAGCCACGATAGTGATGCAGGGAATATTGAACAAGTTCTACTGGGACTCTTTGAATTACTTTGGCCCTTTATAGGTATGCCTAATCCTTGTGCCTCAACTAAGTCCCGCTAATCAGAAACACATCAAAGAGAAAGCTCAAAGACGCCAGTAGCTTGTTGATGATGCGAAGAGCAAGGGAGTGGGTTTATTATTTTCAGGATTTTTTTAAAGTAAGTTTTTGGTGTTGCTCCACTACTAGCAGGCCTGGAAAGTACCCCAGCGGAGTCACTTCAAGAAATCACAAACATTGCTCCACTGCCTACGAGCCTGGTCAGTACCCCGGCGGAGTCGTTTCATTACCTCTCCGCGCAGGAAGCCTTTCTCGATCCTTTACCCTTATTTGTTTCATGTGCTTGCAACACTTATTTTCATGTGCTCGTGGCACTTCTTTTTCATGGGCGGATGAGGGATCCCGACTTATTTTACGAGCGAGAGAGTTCGTTTCTTGTTTTACAGAAACTGAAAGATATCCTGATTTGGGTTTTCCCTTGTGTCAAACCTTCACATCCCATTTACCAAAATAGGCGAAGCGCGCAAAACAGATCATAAAAACGTCCAAGACTATGCTAGGCACAAGGTTTAGGCTTACGTATGTTCATCAGCCTACGTACAACCAGCTCGTATCTCCCTAGCTAAATAAGTTTAGACTCATAGGCCTCTTGTTGAGAATGCGACTTTGATGACTGGTCCTAAGAGAAAGCTGCCTCTTGAGATAGCCACCGCAACCTCACGCAAAACAATGGGGTTACTGTTTCAGCAATCGGGGCAAAACAAGACTGCAAGGTGATAGGGTTGCAATGAGGGCTCATGAAGTGGTAGGTGATATGACAAAAATGATGTGAGGGAGAGAGCATATGACACAATGTAATAGGTGAGGCTCAAGATGCAATTCCACGCCATGTGGGAGAATGATTAACCAGTTGTAGGTGGGAAAGAGGCGCAATACAAGCAGTAATTATTTATGCAACATCAAGCAAACGGAAGGAAATGAAAGGAAAATACTTGTAACATGACGATGCCTAAAATATTAATCGTAAAAAAAAATAGCAAACATGATTTTAAATCATAAAGTAAAAATTTGGCAAGTAAACCTAATTAACTTTGAACTAAAATTTTTTTTATTGCGGGTCCTAGCTAGCCTACACCTAAACCCTAGTTTAACCAATGATGCGGTCAGGTTATGTAAAATCATCTTTCCAGTGCAGCCACCGCATTAGTTCCTGACCTGTAAGAACAATAATGATCAAGATCAGAGATAGTATCCAAAAAAGTGCAGCAGCAACAAAACTTACCTGAGGAGCAGGTGCAACGGCAAGATGATCATAGATATTTACCAAAGAACATGCCAGAATAGATTGTGCAAGCTGAATCCCGCTCTCATCTTGATACACAACAATATGTTCTTGAAGCTCAACATTTATAAATAACACATAATTATTCATGCAAAATCCTAGGTCTAATGGGTGTTGGGTGAGCCATTTCCTATTTGTAGGCACATCCACCGAATAGGGTTGGTCGAGAAAATTAACAACTTCATTGCGGTGGTGGGGATAATTGATTTCATGGAATGGAAGCAATAAGCATGTGCCAGGTGAATGGGTGTGATCATGGATTGTGGTGGGTTGCAAAATGTTAGTGGGCTTTGTATCAATTTGGTCAAATGTTTGCGCACTGACAGATTGATAATCCAAAGTATCAGATTCTCTAGATTTTCCAGGGTGGGGTGAATTCGATGCGGTTATGCTGGGAGGAGCATGGTACTTTGGGATCGTCATTTGAGAAACAGTCGGCAGAAGCTGAGGCACTTCGATTTTCTGATGGGTACTTGAATCTTTCGAAAGCGAATCATCGAATTCTGGCGTCTCCATATGGTTGGCAAAGAGATGCGAGTGATAGTCCTCAGCGGTATGATTGAGTATGTTTTCAGATAAGGAGTGTTCGCTGCAACCATTGATTTGGTCAAGTTGGGTACCTGGCATGTCAGGCTCCCTGTGAGTTACCGAATGGGATGGATCAATAGAGGGGATATCTTGAAGTTGCCCAGATAGGAAATCGCTCCTATGGTTGTCTAAAGATTCCGAGTGAGAAAGATCGGATCTAAAAGATTCATCGATTTTGAACTGTGATTGTGAAACACCATCCGCGTGCTTGAGATTGTCGCCAATACCAGTATAAGGAAATTTTTAATGTCTCGAAGAAATTACTGGTGTGGCGGGATCGGGAAACCAACCGGGGAATAATGAACGAAGAGATTGAGTCGCAGGGGCGTTAACCATACGAGGCTTTTCAATACGCACATCCATGTCATTCAAAGGACACAATGATCTAGTAGGCCTTGTAAGGGAATCAACTTTATTCGGGCTATGATTCGATTCATAATCAGTATGTGAATCAGATTTAGGTTTGTTCCCAGGGAAACATCGAGTGGGCTCGAGGTAGGTTTCATGAACCAAGAGGGATAATGAGCCACTAGGGTTTTCAAGTTCTGATTTGACATGGTGTGTGAAATATTCAAAGGTAGTGCAGTAGGCTTTATCCTCTTGCCAGTGTCTATCCTTGCTCAGGACTTTCGAGGTCACAACTCCACTACCCGACAACTCAGGAGGAGGGGTGAGAATGTCACAAATAGCAACACACTCCTTGGAGGCCTGAATGTGGTCTGGACTCGAGGAGATGGACAATGAAGCATTAGGGACAAAATATGAACAGCCGGTAACTTGCGGGTCATCATAGGGAACACTAGGATCTAACTGAAATTGTTCAAGAGAAACGAGAATCACATACTTGAACTATTCATTTAAACATTTCCAATTAACATCCCTTTCAGCGAACTCAAAACAATAATGAACAAATCTGATAGAGAATTCGTCTAGAGATTCCTAAGGTTCCATTCTAATGTCATTTAGCTTTATCACTACACTTTGCAAATCGTACCTGTCAAAAGCTTGTCGCAATTCACTGGCGAGTTGTTCAAATGAATGGATGGAAGCTTCCGGCAATGTGCAGCACCATTTCTTAGCGCGACCTTCGAGAGTGAGGAAGGAAAGAAAAAAAATCAAACCTTCATCATCAATTTCGTAGAACTTACCAAAGTCATAGAAATCTAAAAAGTGTTGGGTTATGGACACCCCATTTTCACCATTAAATTTTAACTGGGACAAGTGATACATAAGTTCATCGGGGATGAAGTATCAGGGCTCATAAAACTCCGACAAACATCTCGGGAGAACGATTTGGGAACGAGCCATTACAGATATGAGATTAACTGCAGGCTCTCAGGGCTTAGCTTGTCATCTGGCCCTCCTTCTAGCGCCAATTCTGTTGATGGGAAAATATGTCTGGCCAACAGCAGGGGATCTCCCCGATAAAAGGTCCCAATTAGACCTTGAACCGTTTGGAATAGGGATCCAGTCCGGGGTGTGTTTCTGGCTACCACTGATTTCTCCTTTTCTTTGGGTCTCGCTTAAACTCTATAAGACAGTGGATACACACCTAATCAACTAATACAAGACATATGTTTGATGCATTAAATGTACATGCAGCACTATGAGTAGCAAGAGAAAATAATAAAGTATGAAGACCGAAGGAAGTGTTGTTAGCAATACTTCATTAGGGTCATGCTTGTAGACTGTTCTGACCACAAAGGAAACAATTCCTCACGGCGAGAACACTCTTCACTTCCTAAAAGTTTAAATGATAACACAAACACAGATAAACAAAGTCATCAACATTAGCTAAGAAAGTGAAATAAACTCAACCACCATTAACATACTCAGAAAACTGTTATGCAACTGTGATATGAATTGAAGATGCAGTTCCATTAATCTAAAGATATTCGGAAACTGAAGATATAATACTCAACAATGCTCGTACATAAAACAACACCAGATCCACAAAAGGGGTTTTACAAAATGCTTGTATTCATCATTAAATGTATATCTACTGGTAATACAATGCACTCAGCTCGAGTCCCAAACCAAAAGCCATTTTACAAGCTCCTGAAGGAGTATTTATAATACAAAATCTACCTTTTGGGCTTCCTTGAATTTTCATCTTCTTGACCGTTGGGCTGCCTTGCGACCCAGTATTTTCTGCGACCTGCGACCTGAGCTGTTGTTGCGACCTACGACCTGATTGGGTCACGGGGTCGCAAGTTGTAATAAAATAAGAGATTGCGACCTTGCGACTTTGCGACTGAGTCGCGGGGTCGCGGGGTCGCAAAAGGAGGAAAACCTAAGAAATGCGACCTTGCGACCTTGCGACTAGGTCGCTGGGTCGCGGGGTCGCAAAAGGTAGAAAAACCGAAGATATGCGACCTTGCGACCTTGCGACTAGGTCGCCGGGTCGCAGGGTCGCAAAAGGCGGAAAAACCGAAGATATGCGACATTGCGACCTTGCAACTAGGTCGCTGGGTCGCAGGGTCGCAAAAGGTGGAAAAACCGAAGATATGCGACCTTGCGACCTTGCGACTAGGTTGCAGGTCTCAGGGTCACAAAAGGTGGAAAAATCAAAGATATGCGACCTTGTGACCTTGCAACTAGGTCGCTGGGTCGCTGGGTCGCAAAAGGCGGAAAAACCGAAGATATGCGACCTTGCGACCTTGCGACTAGGTCGCAGGGTCGCAAAAGGCGGAAAAACCGAAGATATGCGACCTTGTGACCCTGGCAGATGTGCGACCTAGGGTTTTATCCTTTCCATCTTTCTCCTGTTGAGATAGTCGTAGCTCCCGCCACATGAACCAACACTTTCTGAGTGAGCGACAAACTTCCTTGTCTGGGTCGTCATCACAATCTCCTCATGCTACCTGCGTGTAAGCATATTAGATTAGCTATTAGCCTCATCCACATAAATATGTTTATGCATGTTGAAGAAAATAAAGATACAATAAATATATAAACGTAGATGCATAAAAGGTATATTGACACATAAAATCGGGAGCTTTTAAAGGTTAGCTTGGACCGCTGTATAGTCTTGTTCTAAAGGAAATATATGAACGATCATGCATATCTACTATTTGTTCCTCCACTGTCGCAAAAGAACGCTTGAAGGCACGTATAGCTAGTCTTTAACATTTTCAATGGAGACTACCGAAGCCCGGGGCGCACCCATGCACTGCTATGTGCTGAGATAGGCTATGATGCACGACCCCCCCAAATTGTTTCGAGGCTGCGACAGGCCTCGCCATAGCTAATTGCTGTCATCCCTTGCCTTCATCAGATGGGCATCAATTCACTGGTTTAACTGATTTCTTTCACAATGAGGTGTTAAAGATGCATTGTTCTTCATATGTAGAGATGCTAGGTTTGCTGCCAAACACCCTGTGATGTAGTTATTTCGCCCAACCTTGAATCATACGAAGGTGCTGAAACAAAGCATTATAACCTTTTATACGCAGACATCTCTGCCATGCGCTGTGCTCCCATGCCTCACGATATGCAATCCTTCGGTGGCCAGTAAAGAGCGTGATCTGTTGGAGAGGGCATTGTGCCAATGCACTGTACTGAACCTTCTTTCACCTCCCAGGATGATCGACTGCCAGAATGTTCATTACATTCCAATGCAAATGACTCCGGCTTGCAGCAAGTGACCGTCTTCATCGAGGCATCAGAATTACTAGTCGAAATACTTTGAATTTAGGAGGCGTGTAGATTGAACTCAGCGCAACATATTGCAGAGGGCGAAAATTAACTCAGGTTTTTTTTGTTGTGCTAACAAAACCAGCATCAAAGGGATTCGATCTCTTTCCTACACTGAAAATCGACCATGCCAAACGTTACTATTGCATACCAAACTTGAGCGGCTCAGAAAGGCGTCAGATCCTTGCATGACGGGCTTTATTGCTAATGCAGAGCGAACGATTCCTGAAAAGCTGTGTATCAGCGATATTTTCGATCAGAAACCTCTGTTTGAGTGTAGCAGCATAATTTACGTTCATGCATGGCAGCATGCATGGGCAACCGGCGTCCATGTAACGCGGCATGAAGTGCAGGGACTCGTTCTATCCAGCTCACCGTGGACGCGTGGAAGATCACTGTGGCGTTGATTATGGCGTTTTTTTTATTTTACAATCGTGTGGATTATAAATTCCTCCAGCAAAACGTAACACTTCACCGTTTCCAAATGGTCCTGGATCGTGATTTTAAAACCCTGGCGTTTCTTTTGACTGGTCTGATCTATCGCTGTTATACATGCCATCGTGGCTTTATTAGCCTTCAACTCTAAACTTGTTGTCATGTTCTGCTCCGTAGTTCTCGTTGGAAGATTGACCGCTCCAAACATTTACCGTGAGTTAGAAAACTAGCAACGCGCGGTCTTTTACGTCGGTTGCCATGCAGACTTCGGGCCAGCTACGTGGAAAACTCACCCATGCAGCTTTGACTATCAATGCGCCACGTTACAACTTTTCCACTTTGGTTTATTAAAATATTTTGTTCCATGTGTTGAACGTAAAATCCTTTTTGACCGTTATATATATATGCATCTGCTCCACAAGTTTTGACATGGACTTTGGCATAAAACATTCGAACCAATCAAAACATTCCTCGTATGCTTTGCTCGGTGACCTTATATAGTTGTGAAATTATATGTGATTTGCACCGCATAAAACGTGGCTATAACGTGCCAGGGTAGTTATAGCACTCCGCTCCATGCAATGTAAATATTGCACGTTTGGCTCCATGCACGACTTTGGACCATTGAATATATATATATATATATATATATATATATATATCTGCTCCCAAATATTTACCATAGGCAGAAAACCCGCCATCGACCTTTGCGCTCATTTTTAACGCACCATGGTTATTTAAACATAAGCCTAGATCGTTATATCCGCCATGGAGGAATTTAAGCTCACTTGTAATGTTTTCATATAGTCTTGATACACCATCTAATAAGGTGTTTTATCCCTTTTTGCGCCTTGGTTTCATCAGATAACCTTTATCATTTGCTTTTCCTTAGATTGTTAGCACAAATAAAAAAATTCACGCCAAAGCCATCACTTCATAATGTGAATGTTTCTCGTTTTGAAAGATCGAGAGTCAAAATCTGCTACTCAAACCACCTTGATGGCCCTTTTAATATTAACCCCTTTTATCTCATGGTTTTGGGAGCTCTCTGTGAATATACATCCACGTGCCTGGCTACCAAAAGGTGTATGCTTTTAAACATGACCTTTTAGGTTCAATTTGAGGTTCCCCTTCTCTTATGTTTCGCATAGACAATCTTTATGGCATGTAAGAGCAAAGGAGACTAGGGTTTTAAGGCCCTTTCGTTCCTTCACATGTACTCCTTGTAGCATAAATAATGCCACAATATGTATCTCAGGATTAACCAATGTTGCTTCTCAAAGGTGCGTTGACATATTTGAAACTTTGTCGTTGGCTTGCCACACCATATGTGCGCTTTTTGCTCTGCTGCCCGGCGCGAGAACGCCTTGAATGAGATTGTCATTCTCTAGGGAGATCTTTTGAGTCCACTTTGTTCACCGGGCTATACTTCAGGCTAGACTTGTTGGAGTGGTGAAATATGTTCCTCTGTGTGCACCCATCGACATTTAGATGGTATTGTGCAGGATCTCCAAAACCTCCTTTTTGAATTTATGCTTATTCTGTCTCCTCCTAAAATAGCAACATGGGATTGTTTCTTGATCAACACCCCCACCAAAATGCAGCTTCCTGGTAATTGTGTCATCATCATTTTCATCTTCAAACAATCTCATCCTCAAGGTCGTCAAGCGTCGATAGAGCAATACCATGATGAGTAAGAATGTCATCTTCTCCATTTGGTAAAGTGTATTTGTCCTTTTTAAGCATCCATGACTGACGCTTACTCTGGAATCTAATGATAGCCTTATCTGCATCTTCAAGAGCGTCATCATTTTCCCCAGGCATTGTGCTTTTTTTAGTTGGGTTCCAATCTCTTCCTCCCAAGCGATGGTGACATTCTTTGGTATATCATTTGTGGGATCGCCTGCACGCAACATTATAACACTAATTAGTTTACAGTTACCTTTCAGATAAAAGTGCCTCCCAAATAATAAATATTAGATTATGAGCTTGGAAAAGTGCTAAAAAAAAATGCCTGGACAATCCATGATATGAGCGCTCTTAATGTTGATACACACAAGTTTCCATTCGAATGTATGCATGGTGATCCTTCGCACATGGCGCAATTGCAACAGCAGCATCTGATCATGACGTCGAGACAACTCATGAGGGGTTGGGGATAGGTCGCTGGGATGTAGTTGATTGCAGGTCGGGTGAAAGACTTCAACGCCTAAGCGAGCAGAGGGGGAACCCGAAATTTTAAATATATCCAAAATTTTGGGTGGTGTTGTAGAGGCTACAACAAAACGCTAGCTAAGAGAAGGATAGTAGTCTATAACAAAGAAGCAATTAATTGAATCAAAAGAAGAATTTCACTAATGCATCTAAGACAACCAAAGCAGAAAACGAAAAAATATTTCCTTGTTCACTGGAAGCTACTAATGCAAAAGAACCTTTTTCATTTTCAAACTAAGTGAAAGAATGCAAATTTTGTCCTTTTAGATGAATGAGAAGCAAAATGTATCGTTACACTAAAAAGAAAAATGGACACTAGTTTTGAGTAATTTGAATGAATGAATCTAAAACAAAAAGATCAATCCAATTCAAACATCAAAGACACTCAAAAATAGAGATGCACTCCTTCAAGCGAAAGAGGAATTTCGAACCGATTCAACGAGCAATGTAATCTATGCTCAAGGTGACAGATGGAGAGCTAAACGAAAACAAAGGTGTTCATTCAAAAAACCAAAGACACGTAGAACCGAAAGAAAAGCTAAAACAATCAGCCAAAAAACTAAAATGATAGAGTCCAAATTGACTCAAACTCGACTCAGAAGGCTCAGTGAGGAGAGAGCCGAACAAGCGGCAGGAGACACCTAGAAACCCTAGGATGACAAACTCCACTGACAAGATGAGGGACAAATAGCTGAGAAGAGCAAGACAAGAGAGTCAAAACAATCCCAGTGGACCAATTGCAAGATAAAAATCCAAACCAGAGGCAAGGAAAAATGACAAAAATCAGGAAAAAGTCTAAATTTTAACCTACATGATTCGGCGTGTCTGTTTAGATGTAATCCGCAATAAACAAAGGTTGGTGCATGTGTGACAAAAGCAACATGTGCTAATTGGCGCGACTATTCAAGAAAAAGCAGCACCGAGATAGAAAAACATGGGAAAAATAAATAAATAAAACCACTGAGCAGAGGTCAAATCTGACACTCTAGGACTGAACAGGATGGCTGAAAACAGTTAGACAAGTCAAACAAAGCAGAAAAACGATGAAATGACCAAAGTCAACTCGACAAGAAAAACACTAGACAAACAACGAGAGACAGCAAACACATTGATCCCCAGTATGATCACCAATTTGTTGTGCAGGTAAATCCCCTCTGGAGACAAAGGCAATCCCTCTAGCCCTGGAGTGGTTCTAGCAACAAGGGAACATGCTAATCCTTCGAATTCCTAGTTCATGAATGAAATTGAGTTTGGATAGATGACCTACCTTTGTTCCAACGCTCTTGTCGTAGCTTGTGGCAGTGATCTCCTGATCTTCATCTTTACATGTCATGGCCCTTCAACAGTAATACTCGAGTGCCTACACAAGGATTAGAGAACGGTGATAGCACAGAAAAACATACTTGCATTCATAACTATTTGATTGGTGAAGGAGAATCAAACGTATTACAAAAGATTAAACACATCAAACACAAAACGGGAACCAAAAAACCAGTCATGTATTAATAAGTAGAGAGAAGAAGTTTACAACCAAAAAAGCCTTGACGTTGCAGCCTCCTTCAACGGGTCCAGTCAAACGCGTCTCAAGAATTCGTTGGGGATTAGACTTGGCGAAGCAATGGGTCTAGACTCTTTCTCGACAATGGATTCCTCTCTGCTTTACTCTCACACCAGTTATAGTAAGGATTGTTTAGCTAGCTGCAATTATGTGAGAAGGGTGTATTTATAGGAGAGGAGGAGGTGGTTTGGGATCCCTCATAAGGTGGAAGGGAGGACTTATCCTTTGGGGAGTTGCTCAAATGTAGGAAACAAGAAGCCAAAGGAAGGACTTCGACGCCAAAGGAAGGACTTCGACGTTATTTAGTCGAACAAACCATGATGACTCCGCTCATGAAGTCGTTGGGAATGGAAAATTCACTTCTATTTTAAAAAAATTTCCAAAAAAAGCTCAGCACGGGCAGTACACTGGGACAGAGTGCCAATGCGCGTGTGGCCTAGTGCTAATTTCTCTATGGGCATCAGGCCGTAACTGCCTACCAGCGCTAACCCAAAATCATATGTTTTTGAGAGCCTGCTCCAGGAATAGTCAACAAAGGAAATGTTCTTCTCATGGCAAGGGATGCAATGACACTTTTTGCAAGGTATGACAATATGCAGAAGTCACTGAAATGGTCATGCAATGTGCGGGATGGGGATTGTAGAGACAGTGACAAAATAATGTGTAACAAGGAGCATATGGTGTTGGTTTTCCGCAAAACAAGTTGCCCCGGATTTAGAATGACGATATCTATGCATTTTAATTATAACTCTTCCGGGACATCACATAAGAATTTTAGGGATCACAGAAGTTTAAAATGTTATGGATCATAGAAGCTTGCACTCTCAACTTTTATCCCTACACGGAAGGATATCTACGCAGTCGTTCATGTTCCACACCATTTCGACAACTTTAAT
The DNA here is from genome assembly GCA_034641835.2 of Pinus albicaulis. Classification (NCBI taxonomy): domain Eukaryota; kingdom Viridiplantae; phylum Streptophyta; class Pinopsida; order Pinales; family Pinaceae; genus Pinus; species Pinus albicaulis. Next base: position 1,085,198,534 of record CM076583.1, read on the forward strand.
TTTTGAGCATAATTTTGAGCACCTTATCAATAAGAAACCAAGCTTGAAATTTGCATAATGCACATCAAACTTGCAAGCAGAAATAAACAACTAGGAAAAACATGTCTTCCAGACCATCAATTAGAAATTGTCTTCATCGTTGTAGTTCCACTTCGTAAGGGAGGGTCGTTATTTTCTAGAGCCACAGTTGTTTTCCAAATATAACACATAGTTCCAGACTAGGGTTCGTATAGTTGGGCTGACATGAGACTCCAATTGTAGTCGAAAATAACCAAGGCTTTTGTATCAAACATAGAGCTTTGGTAGTGAACAAAGATGGATAAATATGATAATTGAGCCATGATAAGAGATGTAGTAAACCAAAATAGTTCAGGTTGGTGCTTCACATGAGTGGGGACCCAATGAATTGTTTAAAGGATTGGATGGCATTCAAAACAAGAGTGTAAAGAGTGCATGAAGTTGAATACAATGGTTACAATCTGCATGTGGTAGTGCCTTGGGATCCCCAATTTCTTAAACATTCTCTATGTGGGTGTGTTTCCACATCCCCTGCCCTCTTAGCTAGGTGAGGTGGAGACAACTTTTCCCCCTGTGTCATATGAAGTGAGTTATTGTTTTTTGGGCATGTGGTATTGATAAGCCATGATATTGTATAGATTAATAATCTCCATGGTAAAGTGGAGGTAAATTTCCATGGTTAAGAATATTGTTATATGTTTAACTAAAATATTATCTTTATAATAATAATAATGGTGTCGAGAGGTGTTCTACAACCCAGTATGAGGGAGATGTTGTCACATAAAGTTACATTTAAAAATAATATAACAATACTTACACAAATTAAAAAAATAATAATAACAAACAAAAATCAATATGGACCATAAATAAAATAATGTAGTTTTTAATATTAAATAAATTTGTAATTATTTCACTACTTAATATGGAGTTGACAGATGCCATGTAAAAATAATATAATTGATATTACATGATTGCGCCGAGAGGCGCAATCTACAGCCCAGTATGACCCCGATGTCGGGTATGTCACATTCTCAAAAAATAATAAATTTACTTTTTCTAATGTTGGCCAAAGCATTAACTTAATCTTGAATTTTTTATAACTTGAATATTTAGATTATATATAACATTTTTTAACTTATTAATGGGTTGAGATTAGCTATTAAAATACAACTATGTATTATTTATATAATTTGAATGGATACTAAATTATATACGTGAATTTGAATGGACCATAAATTTACCTTTAACAAAAAAAATTACCACATTGAATTTCCAAATTAAGTAAAATTTTAAACATCTTTACTCTTTACTAAAGTCAATACCATTTCCTAAATCAAAGGAAAAGAGTTAATTCAACACAAACAATCAAAATCCAAAATATTTTGATATTTCTTTTAATTAAATATTTATAAAATGAATCTTTAAAAAGAAAACCCATATTCTATGGATACACTAAAATATTTAAAGATATAAATATTTCCCCATCAAAGTTGCAATATTTTAAAATTTAAATAAATAAAAATATAAATAAACATGAGGTATGATAAATAAATAAAACTTATTCTTATACTTACTCCAAAGCTATCGTAAATATATATATATATATATATATATATATATATATATATATATATATATATACATTAGATGTATGGTGTTGTACACTTTTCCCTCCATTCAGTTTTAGCCATCGATCCCTGTTAAACCTGTTTCCTTTATATTTTATGGCTAAAAAACCCTCCTGCTGCTCTAAAAAAATACGTTGTTCAAATGTTTAAGATTCGTATTTTATGTGTCGGACCAAAACCCTTTTGATTTTAGCCCCTCCCACCGTGATCTTCATATGACCCGAGTCCAGGACCGCAGGCCAGGGAAAGGGAGCTTATCGTTTGAGTCCCGGGCGCTGTTTGCAACCGTCCGATTGAATTAAATCAACGGCGCGGCATTTAATTTATATGGAGGACCCCACATATGGCCCCGGCACGCAGCAAAACCGGCCTTTTTCCCCGCACCACTCTTGTCGGCTGGCGGTTTCGGACCGAACACCAGCGATTCCACACGGGACGCGCCACGTGTTTTGGGGTACGAGCAGGAATCCGCCCATTCCCCCTGCATTAAACTTCAACTGATGGCCGGTCAGCGGGGTCCACAGAGACCGTCGGATCTCTAGATCTCCAATCCGACGGCGGAGATACAATTAAACCGTCCGTCCATTGTTATGTCCCGCCACGTCCCACAGTCCGCCACCGTGTCACTATTTCACGCCTCCGCCCATCAACTTACCCGCCGCGTCGTCTCCCCCACTAGTCTCCCATGTGCCTATGTGTCTCTCCCCCGTACATCCATATTATGTCCCCGCGCCTATATATATAGATATATATATTTTTTTATATGTTTAATACGTAATTCATCGCTATTTTTCTTCTCCGCGACCATACTGTGTCACATTTCACCCATGCGCAAAACCTCCATCATTTTCATTCCACCACCCTGAGTGTTGTCTTCTTCCGTCCATATCCTCCTCATCTTCCCCATTTCAACCCCCATCATCCCCGCCTTTGTATGTGTCCGTTTTTCTAATAATTTTGAAGGTTTTGCAGGTTACGGAATTGCAGGAAGATATTTTAAACTGTTGCTGCTACAAATGTCGAGGGCCCATAAAGGACGCTTTCTGTGGATAAAGTTTAATGAAGAAGCGGAGGGTAGGTCCAAGAAATGACCATTATTAAAGAAAACACAGATGTAAATTCCCAGAACCCTCCAGAAGAATTCATCCTGCATTTAAATCTCCGGAATTCAAATGCAGAGCTAAGAGCCGAATAGTACAGTACAGAATTGCAGGACATTTCTAAATCCTTACGGCAGCAGATATTTCTTGGCTGGAGGCATCTTACTGTATATATTTTATTATTTCTGTCTTGTACACAAGGAGATTTTTATCTCCCAGCATTAATTTCTGTATATAGGTGGTTAGGTATTTATTTATAACTTGTCATTCATAAAAAGGCGCGAGTGTTTTCCGCCATTGGATGGAAATGTAGTCATTAATTGCTCTTTTCCTTTCCCCCCTCCTCTAGAAGTTTCAGTCTTCTCTATAAATACAAAAAAAGAAGACATTGTTGAGGTTCCAGATTTCTGTAAGCAAGCTGTGCAGCGAGAAGACTATTGTATACATCTTGTGACATTTCTGTATGAAGTTTCAGAGCCCGTTGGGTCTCAGTGAGGAGGGGTTATGACTGTATTGAGGATTCTGGTCTTTGGTATATTGCAGTATGTAATTTTTCTCATATGTTAATATATCATCCTTTTTCATGCAAACTTTCTTCTTGTATCATGTTCTAGAATGCGAGTGGCTCACTAGTTTGCAGTAAGGATTCATCTTAAGTGGTGCCCTTTCTGGAATTAGTCAAGCGCTTTAAATAGGCCTGGAAGTGATATGTTGTTCCATGTTCACTCATTTCATAATTTCTTCTATATTAATGGCTTAAGGATTCGTAAATTGATGCGCCCTTTTGCCAGTAATATCTTCTTATGCTTCTTCACTGCCTGCACTTCTTGATATTTGATTTCTGTGGTATATTATATGAACCGGCCCTCATTACAGTAAAGCAGTCTCTTAACTGTCTGATATTCTCGTGCTGAAGTTTTACATGGTGTCTTTACTTTACTCCTATCCTTGTATCAATTTCTGAGAGAGAATTTGGACCAGTTAAATCTAATTTCATTTCCTTGTTTAGAACAAGAGATAGTAGGTGAGCCCCTTGGCCTGACAACCCAAACTATAAAGGACTCCTTGCTATATTAAGATGTCCTAGGCACTGGTCTATAGCAACTCTAGGCTGTCTCTAGGAGGGTGACAAAATCATCCACAACATATGGTAAATAAATAAAAATTATTTTTATATTTACTCCATAAACCTTTTTATATTTAAAAAAAACTTTAAAAAGAGCTTTTATTTAGATGAAGCCTATGGGACCAATACCATGGGACAAATTAATATTGATACCATGGGCCAAATACATATTTATAAAATAAGTATGGTAAATAAATAAATATAAAAGAGGTATAAAGAGGTATGATAAATAGATAAATATAAAATAGGTATAAAGAGGTATGATAAATAAATAAAAATATAAATAAACTAGAGGTATGGTAAATAAATAAAAATATAAATAAACCAGAGGTATGGTAAGTAAGTAAAACCTCTTTTCATATTTACTCCATAATTTGCTTCATATTTACGAATATTTATGTTCATTAGTTTACATAACTAAGAAGAAATAGAGAGAGAGAGAGAGTGGTAAGGGAGAGATGGAGAGAGAGATAAAGAGACAAAGTAAGATGTATGGAAAGAAGGGAGGAGAGAAGAAGAGAGAAGGAGAGAGGGAGGGATATAGTAATGTAGTTGAGAGAGAGGGGGGGAAAGAGAGAAAGAAAGAAAGGGAGACGGGGGGAAGAGAGAGATGGGGGAAGAGAGAGGATTGAAGGGAAAAGAGAGAGGGAGGTAGGTGAGAAAGGTAGAGAGAGGAAGGATGAGAGAGAGAGAGAGAGAGAGAGAGAGAGAGAGAGAGAGAGATGGGGGAAGAGAGAGGATTGAAGGGAAAAGAGAAAGGGAGGTAGGAGAGAAAGGGAGAGAGAGAGAGAGAGAGAGAGGAAGAGGAAGGACGAGAGAGAGGAGGAGAGAAGGATCAATAGAGAGATGGAGTTGGAGGGGGAGAGATGTAGGAAATAAGAAATATAGAGAGTGAGAAGTGGAAAGAGAGAAGGAGTGACAAGGGAGAGACAGAGAGAGAGCGTGTATGTTTGAGGCTGAGATAAAGAGACAAATAAGGAGAGATGGAGATAGTGGGGGAGAAGGAGATATAAGGAGAGGGAGGGATATAGTAACATATTTGGTGGGTGAAGAGAGAGAGAGAGGGAGAGAGAGATGGGAGAGAAAGGGAAAGAGAGGAAGGAAGAGAGAGGATGTGAGAGAGTGGAGAGAGGGAGGAAAAGAGAGATGAACTTGAGGGGGAGGGAGAGGGAGCTAAGAAGAAAGACATAGAGAGAGAAAGGTGGAGAGATAGAGAGAGATTAAGTGATAAGGAAGATTGAGAGAGAGGGAGAGAGGACAAAAGGAGGAAAGAGAGATATTAGCAGGGGAGAGGGAGATAAGGGGAAGATAGAGATATAGATGGAAGGTGAAGAGAGGGAAGAAGAGAGAGATGGGGAGAGGAGGGGATTGATAAATAGATTGATATATATGGAGTGCGAGAGTGTGTGTGTTTAGGGGGGTGAGATAGAGAGATAGAAAAGAAGAGATGGAGGGGGATATAGATATGGATAGAGGGTGGAGAGAGGGAAGAATATTTCTCACACTATATGGATTGATATAAGTAGAGATGGTGATTTATAATCCTATTTGATTATTTGCACTATATGCACTAGTGTATATATTTATTTCTAATGATATTTTATTACTTGCACTAGATGCCTTGATTTTAGTGTAGGTGGTGATTTCTAATACAATTTGATTGCTTGCACTGAATTTGTTGATTTCAATTTAGATGTCTATTTATAATTATATTTGTTTACTTGCACTAGATGAATTGATTTCAATGTAGATGATTTCTAATCCTATTTGATTGCTTGCACTAAATGCATTGATTTCAGTGTAGATGGCGATTTCTAATCCTATTTGATTTCTTTGAGTAAATGCATTGATTTTAGTGTAGATGTTGGTTTCTAGAGAGAGAGAGAGTGAGTGAGTGATAAGGAAGATGGAGAGAGAGGGAGAGAGGACAAAAGGAGGAAAGAGAGATATTAGCGGGGGAGAGGGAGATAAGGAGAAGATAGAGATATAGATGGAAGGTGAAGAGAGGGAATAAGAGAGAGATGGGGAGAGGGGGTGATTGACAAAGAGATTGATATATATAGATGGAGTGCGAGAGCGTGTGTGTTTAGGGGGGTGAGATAGAGAGACAAAAAAGAATAGATGGAGGGGGATATATATATGGATGGAGGGTGGAGAGAGGGAGGAATATTTCTCACACTAGATGGATTGATATAAGTGGAGATGGTGATTTCTAATCCTATTTGATTATTTGCACTAGATGCATCAATTTTAGTGTAGATATTTATTTCTAATGATATTTGATTACTTGCACTAAAAGCATTGATTTCAGTGTAGGTGTTGATTTCTAATACGATTTGATTGCTTGCACTGAATGTGTTGATTTCAATTTAGATGTCAATTTATAATTATATTTGATTACTTGCACTAGATGAATTGATTTCAATGTAGATTATTTCTAATCCTATTTTATTGTTTGCACTAAATGCATTGATTTCAGTGTAGATGGCGATTTCTAATCCTATTTGATTTCTTTGAGTAAATGCATTGATTTCAGTGTAGATGTTGGTTCCTAGAGAGAGAGAGAGTGAGTGATAAGGAAGATGGAGAGAGAGAGAGAGAGGAAAAAAGGAGGAAAGAGAGATATTAGCAGGGGAGAGGGAGAGAAGGGGAAGAGAGGGAAGAAGAGAGAGATGGGGAGAGAGGGTGATCGACAAAGAGAATGATATATATGGAGTGCGAGAGCATGTGTGTTTAGGGGGTGAGATAGAGACAAAAAAAAAAAAGATGGATGGGGGTATAGATATGGATGGAGGGTGGAGAGAGGGAAGAATATTTCTTGCACTAGATGGATTGATTTAAGTGGAGATGGTGATTTATAATCCTATTTGATTATTTGCACTAGATGCATCGATTTTAGTGTAGATATTTATTTCTAATGATATTTGATTACTTGCACTAGATACATTGATTTCAGTGTAGTTTGTGATTTCTAATACTATTTGATTTCTTGCACTGGATGTGTTGATTTCAATTTAGACGTCGATTTATAATTATATTTGATTGCTTGCACTAGATGCATTGATTTCAATGTAGATTATTTCTAATCCTATTTGATTGTTTGCACTGAATGCATTGATTTCAGTGTAGATGTCGATTTCTAATCCTATTTGATTGCTTTGATTAAATGCATTGATTTCAGTGTAGATGTTGGTTTCTAATCTCATTTGATTGCTTGCATTAAATGCATTGATTGCAATGTATATGTTGATTTATGATTTGATGTAATTGGATATATGATGGTACATTAATTTTAAAGTGATTGGATTAACAATATGCATTGATTTTAATGTAAGCACAAAATGTTATTGACAATGTACATTGATTTTTGTGTTATAGTAATTTAACTGATTAATATTGGAGAGCAAGAGAGACAAGGTATCATGTTTACTACAACAGCTCAAGCTAAAGATTTAAATGGTTTACGATTTAAATTTTCTTTTTCATATAATCGATATGAAAAGATAACAAAACTAACAAGGGTGGGAATAAGAATAGTAGAAGAAAATAGTTTGAGATTGATCACAATGAAGACTATTTGTAACATGAGTACATTCTTATTATTCACATTTTCTATCTTTCAACACTATTATTGTCACTTTGCATTCAAAAAAAATATTTCATCATTTTTCATCATTATAGTTATTAGCAATATTCATCATCTCAACGAGATGAGGTAACTAAGAAAATTTAAAATTAAAATGACCAAGTTAATCTCATAAATATTTAGCATATTTAAAATGATTTTATTAATATTTGATATATTTACATATTATTGATAAAATTAATCATTTCTTCGATAGATTTTCCTTGGCAGTGCATGACTGAAACCAGCCTAGATCCATCTTAACTCCGAATCTATCAAGCGCCAATAGGGATCAAATCTCTCAAGGTGCAAACCTTTCCTCAAGTTTTTCACTCAAAAAAGAGGTTTGCACCTCAAGAGATTTGATCCCTCTCGGCACTTGATAGATCCGGAGTTAATATGGATCTAGGCTAGTATATAATTCATTCTGTGTTTAATTTTCCAAGGTAGGCGCCCTAAAATTATGGGGACATGGCATATTACAGACTAAGTAGATGATGAGCATTACAAATACTACCACATGCCTTTTGTAGAAGGCCTCTTGGAGGAAACAGATATAGAGAATTATCTTCTTTGCCACAAGGTTTGACAAAGTATCTTTTTGTATCTACGGATAGATAGTTTAGACATCCATTATCTTCTTTGCCACAAGATTTGACAGAGTATCTTTTTGTATCTACTGATAGATGGCTTAGACATCCATATATAGGGGTTGAATGCCAAAATTGAACAATTTGTGAACTTTGAAAAATGTTTTTGAGCTATAACTAAAACTATCTCAGGTCTGCATTTTGTAAAAGCAAATTCTGTAAAATATTTTATTGTTAGTTATAAGTAAAATATTTCAATGTCTATATTAGATAAAATGGTTTAATATAAATTTTATCTTGAAAGATTTGGTCCCTTGAGAGATTTGGTCCCTCTCAATGCTTAGTAGATACTTGATATGAATCTATGATGGTTTGATACAATGAGTGTTAAGTGGAGTATTCAAGTATAAGAGTTAGCAAACTTCTTTCTAATTCTCAAAAGTCAATGACATAGAAAGTGAAAGCTTCTATCTATTTGGAATTTTGATCAAATTTTAATGATATGGATTGAATGAAAATATGGAAAACCCCCATAGGGCATTCTTACGCCATGCACAACCCTGAATAATGATATAACTCTGCTTACTCCGACAATTTTATCTAAATTCTTTATGGCTATAAAAATGGTCCATTTATTACAAGAATAACTTAATCTTTCAAGTCTATGTAAAACTATTCATGATGATTGTGTTTAGAGGCGCTCTCCAATCCAATATGGAAGAAATGTTGCAATTCTCGTCCTATAAACATTTTGACTCGATCAAATTAGATAAAAATAATAATAATAATTAAAATAAAATTGAAATAAAATATTCAATTTACTATTGGTTTTGATAACATATGGTTATATATATATATATATATATATATATATATATATATATATATATATAACTTGTTAGTCACAATTATGAATTTCAAAAAATATGCGAGAAAATCAAGATTAATAATTTAAGGAAATATGCATAGAAATAATTAAAGACTTTAAAAATAAACATTTTTGTTATTTAAAATATCTTAAATTTTGTTGTTTTCCTCACTTTCCCTAATTGAACGTTCTTTGATAGAAGAGATATGTATCATCTATGGGTTTTGTTTAGATTTACCATAAAAAATCATAGTTTTAACAATAGGAGTCCAAAACCAGAAATTGTCATATGAGTGGGCTTCTCCATATAACTCATAGCACCTTAAATTAGTAAATATACAAACTGTGCAAAAGTAAGAACTACTTCTCATTAGTCGATTGTGTTTCATGTAAATTTGTATAGTAAATACCATGTTGTACGATGCAATTAATGGGTTTATTGTTGAGTAAAAATAAAATAAAACAATGTCATAGGGTTTCATCAATATTTGCATAATAAGCACCATATTGTGTTTATTTTTTAGGGAAAAATGAACACCATAATGTGTAGTGATTGATTTTTAGTTTTTATTTTTTTAATAAATGTTTTTATATTTTATAGTAAGACTTTAATATTTTTTTAAACATATTAATCATATAAAAATGGATATACTTTTACAACAATCCATCACAATGTATAAAAACACTTTATGTCACATATTTAGAATCAGAAAAATCTGTATTATTAATGAGTTTGTTTAGATTTGCCATCAGTCATCAGATTTTTAACAACAGAAGTCCAAAACCGAAAATTATTAGGTGAGCAGGTTTCCCTATAAATTAGTAAATACAGCAAACCCCATCTAGGCAAGAACTAGTTCTCACAAATCGATTAGTTTTCATCAATATTTACCTAATGAACACCATGTTATGCACTTGAGTTAACTAGTTTATTATCGAAGAAAAATAAATAAATAAAGGTGTTATGTAGTTTTGCATAATGAACACCATTTTGTTTATTGATTGGTTTTATTTTTTTATAATAAATATTTATATATTTTATACGAGGAATTCAATATTATTTATACATACATGAAATCAATAAGATTAGGAGTCATTAAAATGCACACCAATCAATAAGATTAGGAGTCATTAAAATCCACACCATGTTAGGAGTCATTGAAATGAACGCTATGTTGTGTAGTGTAGTTAACGAATTTATTGTTGAGGAAAAATAAATTAAAAGGTGTCAAAACAATTATTCTTTACATCATCTAAAATAAAATAAACCCAATTACTTAAGGTTATCTGATTTATTATTAGATAAAATAAATTAAAATGATTGACTAATTTAATATATTATATATTTTTTTACATAAGAAAATAAAAATAAATTGTTGAAGAGAAATAATTATAAGAGATTTAAAAGCAAATTAAAATGTTAAATAAAATAGCATTTTATAATAATTTTTGAAATGATTAAATGAAATTTTAATATTTAATAAGGGTGTAAGAAATATATATATATATATATTTTATATTTACTCTTAATTCTCTACCATGTGCCACACTTCCAATTTTCTTGACCTATTAAGCCAACTTACTTATAGCGATCTTGGAGCACTCATTTCTCTTCTCTTTGACCATAGAAATAAGATTTTGAAGAATCAAACTTAGATTCTTTCTCCTCTCTTAAGGTCCGATAGATCGCATTGGTCTTAACGGACGGTAACCACCACCACTATCATCATCATCATCATCATCATCATCATCATCATATATATATATATATATATATATATATATATATATATATATATATATATATTAGCAAAAAAATTATTATTGTTACTTGGAAAAAGGATCATAATTAAAGAAAATGAACTAATGACAAGTAGATTAAGTAAATTAATAAATATATATCAAGTAAATGAATAAATATATAAACAAGCCTAGATCCATCTTAAATTTGGATCTACCAAGCCCAGAGAGGGATCAAATCTCTTGAAATGCAATCATTTTTAAGAATGAAAAGAGATTTGATTCCTCTAGGAGCTTGGTAGATCCAAAGTTAAGATAGATCTAGGCTGGTAAAAATAAAGTTATACTTTAATTAGTTATTATTATTATTTTTAATTTTGACAACTTGAGATGTATAATGAAGTAAATGTTTTGATGTTTATTATGGATTGATGTCTATGTAAGTTTACTAAGCATTTAAATTATATGGTTGTGCTAGTTCCCATATATATATATATATATATATATATATATATATAAAGTAAATTTTGTATTTATTTCTAAACAAGAGTGTACATAGAAATGTTAAAAGATTTAGGTCAATCTCTCACTAGGAAGATTGGACCATAACCAAAAGTTCACTCTCTGTAGAGAGACATAGGATAACAAAGTACTCAGAAAACAAAAATTAACCATACAGATTGAAAAGCGGGCCAAATTAGCCTTTAGAATAGACAATAATAACAAAAAATAATAGAAGACTAAGCATATCAGAAGACCAAGTGGAGGGATCAGAATCTGTAGTTGTGACTTGGATGAAGTCTTGGTTGTTGCCTAGGGTGGGATAACAAGGTGCTACTCTATATGATTTAGTCTTTGATCCAAGTCCTTCATGTGGCAATGAAAATGCTCTATAGAATGAAGGAGGTCTTCCCAACGCTTGACCTATACATTAAAATTCTACTAAGGAGGAATTTCATATGCCAATATAGGTCAATAACGTGCATGTACTAGAAATTTCCATGTGTATGCTCAATCCGACACCTAGTTTTTTGTCTCAACAAGGACCTTTGTGTCCGAGAGATGGTGCCTATGGGAGGCTCCTTCTCTTTCTCTCTATTTGGGTGAGTTCATCTTGTATGGGGCTCGAGATAAACTTACAAAAACGAGCATCATTTTCCTCCATATGGTGGTGAGTGCACGTATTTCCCTGATCTTGTAGCAGGCTATTCCTTTGTGGACACTGGCATGTTGATGAGGCATGGTAGAGGGACTAAGAAATAAAGGAGAACATATGGTCAAGAGAGGAAAGGTACAAGCAACGTGCGCCAAGTGATAACCCATGTGTAAGAGAGTCAAGGCCAGGTGACCAAGCATTGGGGGAGGTTAAGACCTGATAGGTTGACAACCAAAAAGCAGGGAACAAAGGGGATGATGCGACTCAAGAGAGTGTAGGTAGGGTGACACAGGGTCAACTGGAAAGAGCATTAGAGGAAGGAAAGCAACCAAGGGGAGCATACCAGAGAGAGGCCTCTTGGGCCCTAAAGAAAGCCAAATACGACATAAACAAACCTTACTAGAATGTTATGCATAGGAACACCAAAGGAAAGTCAAAAAATGAAAGTAGTGATCAGAAACTAGGAGGTGCCACTCAAACCAAAGCTAGTAGAGAGCATGTCTACAAAAGGTGTCAAATAATAGAATGGGTTATCATGATGCATGCATAAGAAACGAAGCTTTAAATCTCCATCACACACATAAAATTTGCAAGGAGAAAGAAACGATTGGCCAAAACCTATTTTCCAAGCCATCAATTAGAAATTGCCTTCATTGTTGTAGTTCCACTCTATAAAGGAGGGTCGTTCTTTTCTAGAGCCATAGAGTTTTACCAAAGATAACAGATAGTTTCAGGTTAGGGCTCGAACATTTGGGCTAACATGAGACCCCAATTGTAGTCGACGAGAGCCAAGACCTGTCTATCAAACATGGAGATTTAGTAGTCAACAACGATGTAGAAATATGCTAATTGACCCATGATAAGAGATGTATTAAACCACAATAGTCCAGGTTGGTGCTTCACATGAGCAGAGACCCGATGAATTGTATAGAGGATTGGCTAGTATTCAAAATAGGAGTGTGGAGAGTGCATGAAGTTGAATACAATGGTTACAGTTCACATGTGGCAGTGCTTTGGGATCCCAAGTGTCTTAAACATTCACTACGGGGGTGTGTTTCCACGTCCCTCAACCTCTTGGTTGAGTGAGGTGATGGAAACTCACCCCCTCCCCCCCTTTTTCTTTGAAAATAACCCATCCAGGGGAAAAAACTATTTTTTTAAAACAAAATTGAGTATTTTTGGTATTAAGTTTGTGTCTGGATGTAAAAAATACTTGAGAGATTAGAATGTTAATTTTTAGGATAAACCAAAGTTCAAAGTGACCAAAATCCCATTACATGGAAAGACACCAATAGACTAACTATAGGCCCATTTACATAGAGTTTACAAAACTGCAAAATTAGCAAAAGACACATAGATTGTCTAGTCACCAAAATGAAAATTAGTTGTTTGTCATCGTTGGAATATTGAGGTCAATGTATTGCATGCATGGGTCCACCTGGAGATGATCTTGGCCTTCAAGGACATCCTTTTTGAGTTTACATTCCATAAGTGTTCCCTAGAGCACATCCACTTCATCCTCCAAGTGATATATTTGATGTTGGAGAGCCAGTAGCTAGTCAGTGAGTTTCAAGTATGAATGATACAATTGGCAGGTTTATACTTGCAGATCATAGTCGACCCTATGGAGGGAATAATGAGCATACAAACAATATGTGCAGGGGCTTGATGCTGAGGAGGTATTTGAATTAGTTTCATAATTCATGAGAGCACACATAAAGAGACCGTAATAGATGTGAATACAAGTGCTTGTATATAAGGTGTTGGGAGCAGGGGAATTTAGGCACAAGATTCACCAATTGAATCATAGATTACTTCACATACCTAAATTTATTGAATCCGAAAGCGCATATGAAAGAATGATGGACATACAAAATCCTAGCCAAACCACATATGGTGTCAAAATTAAACTTTAAGACAAAATACAATGATTTACCTCCATGCCCATGAACCAAAATCGTCCAAAAGGCTCTTGAGATGGGTGGCCAAGGTATTATTGGAATGGCATCCAGCAGAGCCTTGAACCCCTTCAATAAACCCTACGTTGAAACCAGAGCATAGAGGGAGGAGTCTTCTTCACATTAATTTTAGTCTAAGACATAAATATTATAGAGTTCTAAATTGAAAATAGAATGGAAAGAGTTACCTTCTTGCACGAGGGGAAAAACCTGTCAAAGGACTCTAGGATTGGGTATCCAAGGTGTTTTGGGGTGGCTTCAGAGTTAATGAGTCTTGTCCTCTATAATTTCCAAGAACTAGAGTGTCTAACCCATGACTTCACCACACAGAGAAGAAGTTATTGATACCAGGAGAGGAGCTCTTCATAGAGTTTCCATGTATTTGGAATTTTGGATGCTACAATTAAATCCAAAGAAAAAATCACATACAGGTTGGCATACCATCAAGATTATGGAGCAAACTAGAATGTGAAATCAGACATGAATGGAACAGGGGCAAGATTAATATTGTATTTATCACTCATTCCCCTATTAATCCATACATTCCTCATCAGTTGAACAATAAATTTACTAGTACGTCTCCCGGAGAGAGCCATCATGAGTCTGAGAGGAGGGAAATTTCAAGGTCGGGATAGATGATCACAATAATGCCAAGCATGCGAGGTAGAGGTAAAAACAAATGCATGATAATTTTTTCCATATGATGCCACATCATGAAGGATGATAACCCAATCCTAATACAATACCTTTGATTCAACGAAATAGATGCAGAGTTTATGGAGAGCCTCAAATAGGGGGAATTAGATGAAGGGAGATATATAGAATTGGGTGGGGAGGGTTTGGATATTATCATAGAAACTATATTCCAAATAGGGGAGAGACCAAGGGGGGTACAAGATCCTGAGATCCATATAACTTTGGGGGATAAGACAATAACAACTAGAATCGTTAATTTCTAACTGATTCTCTTCCAAAGAGCAGGCCTTATTGGATTGCAGGTGAAAATCCATGTTATTGATTTTGAGAATAATATAAACTCCTTGGTATGAAAGGATGCAACCAATTTTCTAATTCTTTGAAGCACCAAAGCAAGGGAGTTATCCTTTGGGAAAATTCCGTTAATGAGATAGTGGATTGTAAGCAGTGAATCTCCCAAGACAATGATATCTTTAATGCCCTTATCTTTAGCAATATATAGACCTTGCAGGACACCATACATTTCAACTTGATTGATGGTTTTTATTCCTAGGCACCATGAAACTTTATCCTCAATTATTCCTTTGATATTAAGTAATATTCCTCCCCTCTTGCCACCCCGAAAACATATAGTTAATAAACAAATAAAAACTTAATAAATTTAATTAATGAACTATTATAATTAAAAATAAGGATATTCTTACATTTTTTTTCAAAGGAAAAAATCAAACTCTTTATATTATAAAAAGTTAATTGTGTCTATGCATTTAAGCATTTCTTAGAAAGATTTTATGCTCTCCAAAATATCAGTTGATTAGTCAACACGTCTAGAAAAACCCCATCATGTTTTGAGTGATGAGATAGATCTGAATCTTCCCAAACATATGGGAAAAACTCCAACTTTCTGTTGGCACATAAACAACCTTCACAACACGTTCCTGGGCCTCCTCATATGAGGAAAAACCAGCCCAAACAGGAATGGTTGTGTGAAGTGAGTAGATTAAATAGAGTTTCGAAACAGAGTCTGCATATAAGTTTAAAAGTACTGAATAGTAAAGTGTTTGCTTCAGAAAATTTAATAAAAAAACATACAACTGCTTCTGAAAAACTGAAATAGGAGCTAGATGAAGTAATCTGGACAAATGTAGGATGGTCCGAATCCACATAGCCTTTCAGCCCTATTTCTTGAGTCTTCCAACTGCCCGGATGTTGTTGTAAACCCTCCTTATAAAGGAGGTCTGTAGCGGAATTTATTTCCTTTTAAATGTGACATAAATCAATATAAGTAAAATAAGTCTTAAGAAACCACAAATCCTCAAGAATAGGACTTAAAATATAATTTGAACAAACATATTCCTTGTTGAACCATTTGATAATATTGAGCGAGTCCCCAAAAATCTGGACTAACTTTAAATCCCAGTGAGTAAGCCAGCAAAGAAGGAGGTGTAGAGATTTTATCTCATCTTACTTATTGGAACCCTCTGATCCTGATTAAGATGAATAATTATCCCAGCCCCACAGATATTCTCGAGATCAGAGGCACCGTCAAAATATGCTCAGGGGATGTCTCCCCTAATCTACTAAGGAGTGATGGTCTTGACCTGTGCGATGAAAACTTGAGCTGGAAATAATTCGTAAATGGTTTCCCCATCCTGAGCAACAACATGGAAGGGTATTTCTTCGTCCCTGAATATGGCTCGATTTCTAGCCAGCCAGAGCCCCCAGAAGATAAGCAAGGGAATTGATTTTAATTTCTCTTCCTCACAGCTATTCCACCACGTCTGTCAGGCGTCCTTAACCGAGAGGCCCCTCCATTGTTGAGTAAAACCAACCAAGGATTGATGAGAGTCCCACACCTTTGTGTTGTATGATCAACTCATAACCAGATGAGTCGTGGATTCATAATCAAGTTTGCATAAAGGGAATATTATCAGTCCCTCCTCCCTCCATTTCTGTAGATTATCCCAGGTGGGGATCTTGTTTTCTATCAAGCACTAGAAGAAAATATGACTTTTAGCTGGGAATTTCATCTTCCAAAGTGGTTTATACCACCACTCGGGCTCTGCCCATCCCTTCTTCCCCATAATACATGAGTAGCCATACTTGGGCGTGTATTTACCAGATGGGGCAAGAGCCCATCTAAGAACATCAGACTCATCCTGTAAGCGGACATTGGTCCTGACCAGTTCGTTGGTGTACTGGTTCCATGCCTCAAACCATATCGAATCAAGCTGAAGTTCGTCCCCCATCTTCCAGCCTTGTGTCCAGATTGATGTTGCTTCCAATTTTTCAACTTGGTTCAAGTATAGGAGGCCTTTATCAGCTAGATGGGCTCTGCATGCTTCCGGAAGGGAAAAGCCTGCATTTCATCTAACCCACGGGTCTAGGCCAACTCTGATTTGTTGCCCATTTACTACCTTCCACACCTACCCATCTTCAATCAAATCCATGGCTCCGAGAGTGGCCGTCCAGACCACCGAACCTCCCGAGGGTTTCTTATCAGGGCTCCTCACCCAATCAATTAAGGGCCTGGGATCTATCTACTTCCTTCTCATAACTGAGGACCATAGGGAATCCTTAGCCAACATGGACCATCCCATTTTGGCAACAAAAGATGAGACGAAAGATGGCATCGCCTTGATTCCCCACCCTCCCCTTTCTTTGGTCCTGGAGATTTTCTCCCACGCTACCCATGGAAGCGCAAACTCCTCCTTTGTGCCTGCCCATAAGAATTTGTGGAAAATTTTATGAATTCGCTCCATTATTCCTTTCGACATCCAGGATAAAAATGCTGAGAAGATCAGGATGGTCATTAGCACAAATTTGATTAGGATATTCTTACATATAGAGATGTGAAATACATATAAAATATAAATATAAGTTATATATTAAGATCCATTTTATATTCATAACCATTATATTTTATAACTTCATATTAAAATTTAATTAACAAGTATATAAAAACTGAATACCTACAATAATACCTAAAAAACATATATATTATCAAAGTTTTAATAAAATTAAAAATAAGAAAATTATATTTATAGAGATGTGAAATTATATAAATAATATTATTAAGAATTAACATAGATCCATTTTAATTTTGGATCTAAAGGAGGTTCAAAAGAATCATATCTTTGAAGTTGCAAATCATTTTTCAAGTTTTGCACTCAAAAGAGGGTTGGTATCTTGAGAGATTTGATATCTCTAGATACTCAGTACATATGAAATTAAGATGAATTATGAGGGTTCTTAATAATATTTTTTATATTTCTATAAATTTCAAGTCTTTATATATAGCAATATTCTTATAGAGAAAAAAAATTGAAAGTAAATTAACATGAATCTGTCTTAACTTTTGATCTACCAAGTGTTAAGAGGAATCAAATCTCTCGATGTCCAAACCTTTTTCGATGTTTTGCATTCAAAAGAGAATTTGCATCTTAAGAGATTTGATTCCTCTCAGTACTTGGTATATTTGAGGCTAAGATGAATCTACCCTGATTCACTTTCAATTACTCTATAATTTTTTTTTATGTAAATTTTACTTAAATTGAACATTGAAATATTTTATTATTTTTTATATTTAAACAGTGGGAAAACATATCATAATTCAGTTGTCAAACCACTAATGGGGACAACCATCCCTACCTATTATTTTCAAATGCACGTTGACTCATCACCGATATTCAAGGAAATGCACATTGATCACGCCATCTGGAATTACCATTGGTGGTCTCTAAGGGGGCAAGCTTTCACTCATGCTATATGCCTCTAGGTCTTATGTTGTAAACCTATTTCCTTACGTCCAAGGAAGACAAGAACAAGATATTTAGTGCATACTCGAGACCTAACATATTTTTACTTATACCTACATTGAAATAATTTATCACCATTAATATCTTTTTTAAATGACATGTGTAAATTCCATATTAAACACAAAAAAATGGTGGTTGACTATCTGTTATCCATATAAGTAGAAGCAATTTTAGTGCATACTCTGGGGCCTAAACTATTTTACGTATTCCTATACTGAAATATTTTATTACCATTAATATATGTTTTAAATGTGATGCGTAAATTTCATATTGAACAGAAAATAAAGCAATAGTAATAATGTAAACTTTCAAATGGAAACTATAAACTCAAACAAGAACTCTAGCCAAAAAACCCCACAACACATGAAAAACAACCCAAAAACAGAAAGTGAGTATTTCAGAACAATTTTTTTCTTTAAAGGGTAAATTTTCAACATTTTTTAAAAATGACAGTAAAAACCAATTTTTTTGTGCAAAAAGATTGAAAAAACACAGTGAAAACGAAAAGTGTTGATGCTAGAATACTATTTTTTTGTGTACAATTTAAACATTATTTAGCTATGGTGTTAAAGATAAAATAACGAGACCCAAAAAACCTTAAAATTCCAATAATTTTCATCCATGCCGTTAAAGATGAAATACCATGGCTCTATAAAACCCTAAAATTCTAATTGTTTTCAACCATAACATTAAAGAAAAAATATCATAACTCTAAAAAACCTTAAAATTTTTACAATTTTTCAATTATGGAATTAAAAAACTTCAAGTTTTCAACATATTTCAACCATGACATTATGAACAAATTATATGACTAAAAAAACTTTAAAAATGAACACTTGAATAAAAGAGTTATTATTCCAAGAGTAATTTTTATTTTAAAGGCTAAAAGTATAAATTTTTTCAAATCTTAGCCTAAAACAACTTATCTCATTGCAACAAAAACAAAAAAATCAACCATCAAAATTGTTAATTTTTTATAGCGATACATTGATCTTTGCTTTGATAGTTGCATTTCTTAATAAACGCATTAAGTTCACCCCATATCATTATATCATTATTCATATTTACACAATTAACCACCAGCATATGCAACTATGTAGAAAGAATAATGACATCATCATTTATGTAGTGGAACATAAAGAAACATAGGAATAAAAGCATGCACACATATAAACACCATGATTGGTCTGAGACCAGGGCAAAACCCACTATGGGGAAAACCCTTACAAATTCTTCTTCTTAGATTGTCATCAAATGATTCATCAAACAAGAGTACAATGATCCATTGATCTATATCTTCATAATGCAACAAACAACTAGCACATGTATGACTAAACATAATTTTTCTAAGGGATCATGATTCTGAGAACTATAATGCATTGTCATTGCCTATAGCATATTGTTGAACATTGTTGTCACTAAGTGGGAACTTCGGAAAAATGTAGATGCATTTTTTAGGGCCTAATATGTAGCAGAAATATATAGAGTAGATCTACAGATATGTTGATCTACACCAGTAAGAAACACAGATCCAATAGATCGTTGAAGCCAATTGAAATCATCTGTCAAATCCTAGATCTAAATCCAAGACGTTATCAAAGACTGATTGCGAGCATCTGTGACTAAGAGGATGATGTCTGGAAGCATTGTGCAAGTAACTGGTGTTGATCTAGCACAGATCTACTCAGAAATACCTTAGACGCACCCATAGTACTCCTTGCCTATGGCTATGGGTCCTTGGTCGCAGGCATAACAGACTGTGCCCGCGGCTATGGCCCAGATCAGCCCGATCTGGCCCTAAAGCCTTAGTCGCTACATTTCCATTCTATGCCTGCAGTTCTGACACCCTGGCCGCAAGCATAATACATTGTGCCCATGGCTAGAGCCCAGTTTTTCCAGTTCTGTACCTGCATCTAGAACAAAAAAACCTAATTTTCATGCGAGCTTCGGACTAGTGATTTCAAACTCTGCGCAAACTCTTTCCATCGAACCTGTGCAAGCAAAAACATAATGGACGAGCTAAAACAAAGAATGAAAATAGAAGATTGCTTGAGAAAGTATAAGAATGAGCTTGAGGTCGCTCTTTTTATAGATTTCGAGTGGGTCCACTTGGGGTTAAGGCTGACTTAACCAATTCCACATTTGCTTAGGCCAACCCATTCAATTTCACTTTAATAAATAAAATAATTCATAATTTAACTTCCGCTTAACCGATTGGGGTGATCTATAGGTCGATTTTGGTCCTCTTGAAAAGAGTAATCTAATGATCTCGACCATCTGAGCTGTCCAAAGTGGAATTTTACCGCAGTTTGATAATTTTAACACTCCCTCTCAACCAGGGAGAATTTCACCTGCCAATATTTGTTCATCGATCAATATGCAATTCTGGTATCTTCATGCATCATCATGTATCATCATTGATCATCTATGTCATGTAGTTGTCATGTTGTGATCCTTCATCATTACAAATAATCAATGTACTTCTCATGCTTATTCCAACTTATCTCTTGAATGTTGTTGTTGATGTGTTGAACATTATCGGATCTAGAAGAAGTAGAATTTTTCACGGAGGTGAGCTTAGGCTACCACCCTTCATCCATCAGACTATTGGAAATAATGAGAGGGGGGTGAATCAATATTTATTTTCGATTGCTATTATAACCATTTAGATTCTACACAAAAATCAGATAAATGAATAATTTTATTATAGAAGGACGGATAATGATCCTTTTACAAATGAATGAGTACAATGATTTCCAAGCACCAACTTGGACTTAATGACGCTCCAACCTCTAGGGATCCAACCCTATCTTCTTCAAGGCACCAACCTTGTGTTTAGGAGCTCCTACTCCAAGGACACCAATCCTTTCTTCATTTCTTCACTAGATTATCAGTTCAAATATGCTTCATTTTACTAATCTATACCATCAACTCTACACCATACTTCACTAGTACTTCTTCACCACAGCTTACGAATTTAGTCCATAGAGATGAAATGTTATCTTTATCCAAATGTCATAATTCAATGAAAATTTCACCATTGCAATCTATAACTATGTAAGAGCAACAGTCCGAAATGAAAATAACGCTTGAAGACACAAAGACTGCACTCTTATCCGAGCTTTCACATTTCGAGCTTGTTTATTGTCTAAATTTTTGCACCACTATTCACTGTTTTAAAACGAGCCAATATATCCCACTGTCAACGAGATTCTTCACCACTGTTTTGAGAATAAAACAACCCTTAACAACTTGGGATCTCATTAAGATCTGCAAGAGATCCAAGTCATTCACCACAGCAAAGTCCGAGCCACTGTAGTTATAGTCTAGCCCAGTGTAACAATATTTGGGCTTTGAAATGTGATGCTACAGGAAAATCGAACTACTATTCTTTGAGCTACTTCCACAGTCCAAAATACAGGAACACCGAAATGTGATGCTACAAGAATTTCGAGCTACTTCCATAATCTGAACTATAGGAATTCAGACTTTGGTTGTCACCATATTGTGGTATCTCACATATTTGTTTAAACCCAAATCTAATATGTTCACAACTTCTTAGTTAAAGTATAAGCTCAAACAAGACAACTTATGCATTAAATTATAAGCCCAAACAAGATAGGAATTTCTTTTAAAATGTTGGCTCCTTCTGAGTTCACAAGTTGTGAACTAGAATACTTCTTTTGTGATGATAACTGCAGAGATGATGGAAAAATGAGGAAGCCGAATGTATATATATAGGAATGCATTTTTTTCTTAAGGATTAGGTCGACATGCATTTAAGGTCAGCTAATTGACAGAATTTTACCTTAAACTTGAAAAATCAATAACTTTCAAACTACTTGGATTTTTTGGTTGAGTAATAGCTCGTTGGAAAGGAAAATTCATGCTCTTTCAGATGGTGGATGTCTTATGAAATAATTTTTCCTCAAAAACACCAGAAAATTATTTTTAATGTGATTGATCCTTTGTGAGTGCAGAAATAGAATGAAGGACCTCTTCATTGAGACCTTTGACTTTACTTTGTCATGCTTGCCTTCATTATGGTTGTTGGTCATCATCATGCTTGCCTTCATGGATATTGACATCAATGACAATTAGACTAACAATCTCCCCATTTTTCATTGGATAGCAATATTTTTCTTCTCTCCCACTTTGACATCAATGGCAAGCAGGTTTCCAATGTGCTCCCCCTGTCATGTTGCTCCCCCTATAACGTTGCTTGTTTTAACGTGATGCAGGAGAAATGATACCCATCTTTTAAAGAAGATATTCAATTTTTTCTCGAGTAAGGGGTTTTGTACATATATCTGCAATGTGCTCCTTTGTGTTGACATATTCGAATTTGATATTTTTTTCAAAAACCTGTTCATGGAGAAAGTGATATTTGATTGGAATGTGTTTGGTTTTTGAGTGCATCACTAGATTGTTTGAAAGAATTATAGTGTTGGTGTTGTCACAAAATATTGTGATCGGTTGCTTAGTTTCTATATTGACATCCTTCAAGGCTTCCTTCATCCATAGTATTTGTGTACAGCAATAAATCGTAGTTATATATTTGGCTTCAGCTGTAAATATTGATATAGATGATTTCTTTTTGCTGAGCCAGGATACAAGGCAATCTCCCATAAAGAATGTGTTTCCACTAGTAATTTTCTTATCAACCATACTTCCAGCCCAATTATCATCAGAGTAAGTTGTGACAGTAAGAGTTGAGCTCTTGGGATACCAAAGACCAAAATCAACATTTCCTTTCAAATATCTAAGTATTCTCTTCACAACCGCTAGATGAGATTCTTTAGGATTTGATTGAAATCTTTCTACCATTCTCACAGCTTGCATAATGTCTAGCCTTGTAGCAGTTAAGTATAGGAGAGCTCCAATAATGGATATCTATAGGGTCGCATCTATGAGAGGGGAATCATCATTTTTACTTAATTTACAACATGTGGTCATCGGTGTGCTCATAGGTGCACAATCTTCCATATCATATATTTTGAGCATGTATTTAAGATATTTTGCTTCATATATAAACACGCCTGCAGTGGTTTGAGATATTTGTAGGCCAAGAAAGTAAGATAGCTCACCAATCATTTAAATTTCAAACCTTTTGGACATATTTAGAGCAAATTCATGGCTCATCCCATCATCATTGCTGGAAAATATTAGATCATCAACATACACAAGAGTGATAAAAAAATTATCCTTTTCTATATTCATATAGATATTGCTTCCTGCTACTCCCTTTTTGAAACCTTCTTGTTGCAGATAGTGATACAAATTTTTATACCAGGCTCTAGGGGCTTGTTTCAACCCATACAAGGCTTTTTTCAACTTGCATACAAAGTCTTTCCCTTCAACTAGATCAAATCCTTTTGGTTGTTCCATGTAGACTTCTTCCTTGAGGTATCCATTCAGAAATTTTGATTTTACATCCATTTGATAAACCTTGAATCCTTTTGAGCAAGTAAATGCCAAAAAAATTATTATAGCTTCCAATCATGCTACTAGAGCAAAATTTTCTTCAAATTCAATTCCTTCAAGTTGTGAGTATCCTTTTCAAACAAGTCTAGATTTATTTCTAATAATTTGTCCATCCTCATTCATCTTGTTTTTAATACCCATTTTGTTCCAATTATATTTTTATCTTATGGATGAGGTACTAGCTCCCAACTCATTCTTTTCGATTTGAGACATTTCTTCTTCCATGGCCTTTATCCAATGAGGATCTTTACTTGCTTGAGAAAAAATTTCAGGTTCTATTAAAGATAAGAGAGCAACATCAACTTTTCTTGGATTGTTTGTCATCCTTTGCGAGTTTGAATTCCTTCATCTATATTCTCAATAATCTATTCTTTCGGATGATGTTTTTGAAGGAATTTGATCTTCGAAGTAGTTTGTGAAGGTTCACTTTGAGGTTCCTAAACCTTTTCTTCTTTTACAGGTTCTTCTTCGCTTTCTTAATGGAAGGGCTCAAGTTCATGATCTTCAATTTCCTTTTCTGGAAGGGCTTCATTGATCTTCACATCAATGTTTTCCACTATTTTTCATAGACGATTTTTGTAACATTTGTAATCTTTGCTCCTAGTGGAATATCCAAAAAACATTCCTTCGTCAACCCGAGAATCAATTTTTCCTGGTGAGTCATCATTGATCTTTATGAAGCATTTGTTTCCAAAAATCCTAAAATATTTTACTGATGCAGGTCTTCCTTTCCATAATTCATAAGGAGTCTTTTCATTATTTGGTCTTAGTTGAGTTCGATTTAAGGTATAAACTGTTGTCCCAACTCCTTCTCTCCAAAATTTTGGCTACAAATCAGCTGCTAGTAGCATTGTCCTTGCCATTTCTTGAACGATTCAATTACTTCTTTCAACTACTCCATTTTGCTTGCATTTCCTAGCAGAGAAGAGTTCTCTTTTGATTCCATGTACTTTACATAATTCATCAAATTATTTTGAGGTAAATTCTCCTCCTCTATCCGTTCTAAGACATTTGATCTTAGAATATTTCTCATTTTCAATGAGAGATTTAAGATTCTTAAAACATTCAAATGCTTCAGATTTCTATTTTATGAAATATACCAACATCATTCTAGTATAGTCATCAAAAAATAAAGCAAAGTAACTTTCACCTTCAAGAGATCGAGTTCTAGTTGGCCCACATAAATCTGCATGAATGATCTCCAAAGGTTTTGATGTTGAGAACTCCTTAGTTTTTTTACTGGTTCTTGTTTTTTTTCCATGTTGGCATGGACCACATACAACTTGATTTGGCTTGAAAAATTTTGGAATTTCTCTTACTGCATTAATTTTGCTGATATTAATCAAGTTATCAAAACTTGTATGCCCCAATTTCTTGTTCAATAACCAACTTTCATCTGTTTGACTCAAGTAACATTTATCTTCTTGGATTTTTCTTTAAATGTAAACGTTATACAGTGTTCTTAGTCCTTTTGCCACAAGTTCTCCTAAGGACGAGTCTCTTATTTCACAATTTTTTGTACTAAAGACAACATTATGTCCTTGGTCACAAATTTGGCTAACACTTAAGAGATTGTGTTTGAGCCCTTCTACCAGCAAAGTATTTTTAGCCTTTCCTTGTCCATTGACGAGAGTAGCAGTTCCTTTTCTAGTGATTTTAGCAGATCCACTTCCAAAGGATACATTTCCATTTTTTTTTTTTTAAAGAGACAAACTTATTTTGGTCACCTATCTTATGTCTTGAACATCCACTATCCACAAACCAATGATTTCCATAATTATGAGCACATAAAGCTAGGCCACATTTATCCGTATTGAGATTCACCCTTTTAGCTTCCTCTCTTTTGAGTGGGAAATTTTGTTCATTATGATCATAATTATTACATAATGAGCAAGTTGAATCAAAATTAGCCAAAGGATCAAAGGAATTTTAAGTTTTGATTTGTCCTTGCTCTTTGGGACCACATAGTTTGTTTGTTTGATCTTTCAATCTTGGTGCTTCATTATTATGAGCATTACAATGCTTAGCTTGATGACCAAAGTTTTTACAATAGTAACAATACCCAAGAAGATAGTTTGGTACCTATTGTAATAGCCATAACTTGAATCAACATTATTTCTTGGAGTTGTTCTTCCTTCATTTCTTGGATTTGAGATGGGCCTTTGTTCTTGGCGAGATGAATTTTCTTCTTTTGGATGACAAGAAAGTATGACGACATAACTCCTTACATTATCCTTAGTACTTGATGATTCTCGCTTGAATCCAATCCCAGATTTTTCATATTGAGGTTTTTGAGTATAAGTATGTTATCAAGTGCTTGAGAGCTTTGCCAACTCCTTTTGACTTGCTCCAACTCCTTCCTTAGAGATACCATTTCAACTTCACATTTTTCATAGATATCTTCCTTTTATTTTAGCTTATTATTCAAGAATTCTTCACTTATTTTTTCTTATTCCTTTTCTATTTTGAGAGAAATGATCTTCTTTCGTAAATTCTCATTTTATTCAATGGCACTTACTATTAATTCATCAACATTTCCTTCGCCTTCTAGTTCTGAATCATCATCATTTGTGAATGCCATGAATAACACTTCTTTGTTTCCAACATAGTCATTTTCTTCATTTGATTCATCATCACCTCCTTTGTGATAAGGGATATTTCTAGTTGATTTCTACTTGATGACTACAAATTCATCTTCATCAAAATCATCTTGTTTGGAGAATAAATTCTTAGACTTACAATGATTTCCAAGCACCATCTTAGACTTAATGAGGCTCCAACCCTATCTTCTTCAAGGCACCAACCTTGTGTTTAGGAGCTCCTACTCCAAGGACACCAATCTTTTCTTCGTTTCTTCACCGGATTATTAGTTCAAAGATGTTTCATTGTACTAATCTATATCATCAACTCTACACCATACTGTACTAGTAATTCTTCACCACAGCTTACGAATTTATTCCATAAAGCTTAAATGTTATCTATATCCAAATGTCATAATTCATTGAAAATTTCACCAATGGAATCCACAACTATGTAAGAGCAATATTCCAAAATGAAAACAATGCTTGAATACACAAAAAATACACTCCTATCCGAGCTTTCACAGTTCGAGCTTGTATATTGTCTAAATTTTTGCACCACTATTCATTGTTTTAAAATGAGCCAACATATCCCACTATCAACGAGATTCTTCACCACTATTTTGAGAAGAAAACAACCCTTAACAACTTGGGATTTGGTTAATATATGCAAGAGATCCAAGTCATTCACCACAACAAAGTTTGGGCCACTGTAGTTATAGTCCAGCCCAGTGTAACAAGATCTGGGCTATGAAATGTGATGTTACAGGAAGACCGAACTAATTTTCTCCAAGCTACTTCCATAGTCCGAACTACAGGAACACTGAAATGTGATGCTACATGAAGTTCGGGCTCCTTCCACAATCTGAACTACAATAATTCAGACTTTGGTTGTCACCATCTTGTGGTATGTCACAGATTCGTTTAAACCCAAATCTAAGATGTTCAGAACTTCTGCATTAAAGTATAATCCCAACCAAGACAGCTTCTGCATTAAATTATAAGCCCAAACGAGATAATAATTTCTCTTAAAATTTTGGCTCCTTCTGAGTTCATGATTTGTGAACTGGAATTCTTTCAACCAAGTGACAGGTAGAGCTCATATCAAGTCTTGACTTCATTTATTTTCAAGCCATCAGGTCTGTCATTTAACATGCCATTACAAACCCTTTTAATCACTAGATGCAAGTGCATACATCAAGGTTAAGTCATGCAGGTTCCATATTCATACTAAATCACAAAAACCATTGTGCTAGGAACAAGGAAGCCAATACAAAACCATATTCTAAATACTCACATAAGACACTAAAGGTCACTATGCCCACATAGCATTTTCATCAGGGAAAATGAACAATCAATTGATAAAGTCCAAATAGAGATATCTATAATCCAAAGACATGTCTCAATCATCAATTCAAAGTTCTGAAACATCAATTCAAAGTTCTGAAACATCATGTCAAAGTTCCAAACACAACTCATTTGCATCAATCAATCAAAACATGTAGCACAAACTTCAAACATAATGACATATTCATATGAATGTCTCAGCCACCTACAAAAAAAAGTTTGATTCAAACATACAAACTTTTCCTGCTGACAGATCTTACTGATATCTACAACACACCTACAGAATCGACATCTTCTAGGTGACCATCTCATTTCATGCCTAATCCTTTATTTACTTTTATCAGCAATTTAACCCGACAACTTCATAAATCAATTTATAATGCCAGGACATGTCAGAGAAACCTTGATTCAGTGTACAGAATGATTTCATGTACAAAACTTCAAATTAGTGTCTATCAGACATAGTCACATCTATGGGCCTTCATTTATGTGAGTGAAGCTTAGACCTCTGTAGTAGATCAACAATGTTAGATACCCATAAAATAAAACATGTAATTTCATATTCATTCATGTCATCAACATGTCTTTACTAGAGTCATGAAACAACAGATTTGTTATATCATAAAAAAATATCTATCATGATCATCAACATCATGTCATCAATCTTTCATCAAGGGCTAGACTTGAAAGACCGGGGCAACAAGAAAATCTAACAACACAATCTTATGAACACAATAACAACACATCAAGTTAGGGAATTTAATTTCACCATATTCCATAACCACGGGTAGTAGGAGATCTAGAACATCAATCTCATATATATTCCTCTATCATCATGGTCACCAATACGATGTTTATCATGATCAATAGGATCAAGTTAGGTTATTCAATAAACCAAAAGAGTGTCAATATATTTTTCCATAAACTTTCATCATGATTATCACAAGAATTATCAATACCATATCAATGAGGAAAACTTATATAAAATATCAACATGTCTTATTCATATCAAGAGTCAAGAGAATCATTTACTAGAGTCAGAATCAGAATCTCAAAACAATAGATGTTAGCCAAACATCATGTTGTCCCATTATTTCTAATATTATAAATAAGTAGCCTTGGAGAATAAAAATTATCATCATGATCAAATATTCATTACCAAGTGCACTATTTCATCATAGGAAACATAAATCACTTTCATATGCATGCATGAGCCATTCACGAAGGAAAAATTCTCAACATACCATAGGGTTTACCTAGCCGTCGAATGTTATATTTGAAACATAACATTAAACCATGCAGACCTTGTAGTATTCAAATACATGTGCACCTTCACATAGGCAGCTTGTCACCTTTTTCATCAGGTGCCTCTTTACCTTTTTCCATATCTAGCTTTTCCTTCCTACATCTCAAATGGTCCTCAAGAGGGATCCACTTATCATATCTCATCAAGAAGGTTAGAAACATCCAGGTATTCAAAATGTACATGTAGGAGGTGTAAGCAATGATCAAAACAATAATCATAATAGTTATTAGTTAGTTCCATAAGTATAAACAAGAGTAAATTCATAAGTCAAGGAATACTTATCTTTAATGAGAGATGATACTCTACCTCTTGAACCAACCTTCAAGAGTCATCCATATACCATATAACAATGTTACTTTCAATCAACTTTATCAACAACTAGGTCATCTAGGGGCTATCCCATTGAGGGCTTCATCAAATAAATCCCAAGTGCTTGAGAATATTTAGATAAACCATGTTGGGGTTTCATACACCAAATCTCAAGTCTTTACCATAAACCATGGTTTCTCTCAAAGCCTCACCATCAAACCCTTATGCATTAACTACCTAGGGTTTTCTCCATACCCTAGAATTATTTTATGTCTTTGCCATCCTCTTCTTGCTTCCATCAAAAGTGTCTTCATGGGGTGATCTCCATGGATTTTCTTCAGCCCAGCTCTGGTACCATGTTAATTTCCATAGGGCTACATTGATATTTTCTTTGATAGTTGCATTTCTATTAAGTCCTTATATTAATAGTTTAGTCCCTTATTATGTTAGTGTATCCCCCCTTATTGTTATTGTTGTACCCCTGTAACCCCCATATTGTTATTATTGTGCCCTTACATTATTATTGTTAGGTCGGCTAGGATTACATTGTGGCCCCATGTACTCCTATATATAGAAAGGAAGTTTTGTCATTTGTATCATCCAAGAATTTTTCATTCATGTAATGTATTGGAGTTTTCCCCCTCGAATTGGCTTATTTCTAAGGCGTTCATATCTCTTTTCTTATATTTTTGGAGCTGGTTTCACAACATTTGGTATTAGAGCTTTGGATTCTAGGGTTTCGCTGCCCCAAATAGGTCATCGTGGCATTTTATTTATAAATTTTTTTCTATGAAGGTTAAGAAGCTGAGATTTTTACAGTGCGAAGAAAAAATCCTGAGGAACAGCGTCCCAAAATTTCATATCTTGGTTCGTAATATTTTCGGAGATATGATCTGTGGAAGTTAGGGATTTTTGCAGGCTCCTGAATTTCACTTAAAACAGTCATCTTGGAACTTTTGCTATAAATTTTTCCTACGAAGGTTCAGAATCTGAAATTTTTAGAGAGCGCAAAAAACCTCCTGAGGAACATCGTCACAAAATTTTAGAGCTTTGTTCACAATATTTTCGGAGATATGATCTATGGAAGTTAGATCTATTTTAGGCTCCCAAATTTCATCTCAAAGAGGTTATCGTGGGAAAATATTCATAACGCTCTCTCTGAGCATCAGATTGGAATTCTATAAAAAGTGACTGGAAGTACATGGACTGTAGTTTCCAGTCTATAAATTTCAGAGCCAAAGGAGCAAATAGTGACACGTGGCAAGTCATACAAGTTCGCTCTACTGAACCAGTCCATAATTAGGTCATTGTGGGAGATTGGACATAAATTTGTCTTGAAGAATAAAAATTAGGTCAAACTTGTGGCATTTGAAAGAGAATTCAAAGGACTAACTTAGTGCCAAATTTCAGGCATTGAGGATCTGAAATCACAAAGATAATTTAGTTTCAATATCGAGCTCCTCAAAATCAGGAAAAAGGTGTGTATTTGGTTTTTAAAATTGCATAACGTTTGTTTGAAAAAGCAGTTTGAAGTGATTCCAAGGGCATATTTTATAATTTTTATCAGTATTGGGTTCTATAATGCTTCAAAAAAATAATCCCATACCCATTAAGACCTCAAAAAGCTATACTATGATGCATGAAGAGGAAGAATTGCAGTATGAGATATCAAAATTACGGTACCAAGTGCAACAAATTTCAATCTTACGAAGAGCAACTAAAGATGACATAAATGGTTTAAAAGCAGAAAAGGAGGCTAAGTTGGATGGTTTGAAGGATCAAGTAATAGCTCATATGGATGATAAATTAGTGGAAGATCACATCGAGCATCAACAACAAGTTATCCAACTCTCAAAGGATAACCTAAATTTGGTGCAAAATCTAATGAAACAATAGGAAGATCAACATCACATCGAAAGAAGTTCTGAAGTAGTCACAGAAACAAGAACTCAACAAGTACGATCAATTTCAAAGTATCTCAGTAAGTGGAAGAACTTTCCTGCAGAAGATTCCACATGGGAGAACGAGAATTTTATACAGAAGCATCAAGAAATAATCAAACGTTGAGGACAACACTTGTTTGAAGGAGAGGGGCATGTTAAGTCCCTATATTAATAGTGTAGTCCCTTATTATTTTAGTGTAGCCCCCCTTATTGTTGTACCCCTGTAACCCCCATATTGTTATTATTTTGCCTTTACATTATTATTGTTAGGTCGGCTAGGATTACATTGTGGCCCCACTAGGATTACATTGTGGGCCCATGGACTCCTATATATAGAAAGGACGTTTTTTCATTTGTATCATCCAAGAATTGTTCATTCATGTAATGTATTGGAGGTTGCCCCCTCGAAGTGGCTTATTTTTAATGCGTTGATATCTCTTTTCTTCTATTTTGGAGCTGGTTTCACAACAATTTCTTCATTAACACATTAATTTCAACCCATATCATTATATCATTATTTAGATTTACAGAATTAACCATCAACATATGCAACTATGTAGAAAGAAAAATGACATCATAATCTATATTACGGAACATAAAGAAACATAGGAAGAAAATTATGCACACATATAGACACCAGGATGTAGGAATTTAAAGGTAAGTTCCTTAGATCAAACACCAAAGGTCACCGCTCACAAATAGATCACAACTTAGTACACCAGTATTTGACATGGTTAAAACCCTCGAAGAGGGAAACATACCACGGCCTTAGCAAATGCGGCCCCTTCAGGAAATTTATTAATATAAAGAAAGAAAAATTACATAAGCTTCTCTCATAAACGGTTACAGGAAAAATGACCCTCCATTCTCTTTAAATAGAGATCATGGACCAATCAGGCGCTAAGCCAGAGATCAAGTGTCAGTAATATCGAGGAGAGAGAGAACTGTCATATCGCTACATATCACGAATGTCGGATTATAAGTTACAAATGTACATAGTAAAGAAGCACACTTTACCTAACACTACGCTAGACCAAGTTATACTTAAGGGTGAAAATGTGAAGTTGGGTTACACTTCTTGCCCTTTTTTGAGAAAAAACTTTCATTTTTTTCGGTTCTTCAATTGTCTGCAAGATAAAACAATTTTTCTGTTTAGAATTTCATTTTACGATAAAAATAAAAGTTGTCAGAAATTTTGTTAGCTTTCTATTACTTATTTTTTGGAATTTCTATACACATTTAATATGTCAACTTAGCATTTCTTTGAGTATGTGTTCTTTAACAATCAACGGATTCATAATAATTCATGTTAATATGTAATCTTGTATTCTTTGAAAATTTGTGTTTTTGAGAAAAAAAATGTGTTACAACAATCTAGACAGAGTCTAATTCGGTTTTTTCATATTTACAAAGCCAATGGATGAATATCATAATTACTAGAATTTTTTGAACTGGTCCAATATGAAAAACTTCATATTTGAATATGTTTCGCGACATAAGAAATTTCTTAACATATAAGTTATAAACTAAAAATCTAAAAGCTACCCATTAGAGACGATAGACCAATGTAATGTACCATAATTTTTTCAATTTTTTGTACAGTGTATTCGGAAGATACAAAATTTTTATTTCACTGAATCACAATGACCTTCAAAAATTGTTTGCATCCATTTTATTACAAAATTAATTAAAATTAGTAAATATTTATGAAATTCCATGAAAGTTATATTTCATGAAAGTAGATTCAATTCTGAAAATTCTTGTCGTGGTTCCAACAGTTAATTCAGAATGTTTCATGGAGTCTAATCAATCCAAAGTTGAAGAAACGTATTCAGGGCTTGGCTCTGCGTAACTAGTGACACATTAGTTCGGCTGAACTCTTAAACAAAATTCGGCCGAACTATTTTTTGTGCCAACGGCCCGTTAAGTCAAACGACAAAGTAGTTCGACTGAACTATTTCTTAAAATTTCGGCCAAACTTTTACTTAACTTTCTGTCGGCCTGAAATTACCGCCGAGCCCCTCCAAAAAAACATTTTGCGGCAATATAAATTGCCGCGAAACCATTCTTTATTTTCGCACATTTGGTCTGATTTTACAAAAGTCTTGATCTGATTTTGCAAAGAATTGTTTTGGATTTAAGGACTTTTCTTGGACGTACATTCAAAGGACTTTTCTTTGAGACACATTATTTTCGTACGTTTGATCTGATTTTGCAAGGAATTTTTTTTGGTTTAAAAAATTTCCTTGGAAGTACATTCAAAACACATTTCTTGGAGGTATGTGATACAATTTTTTGGGCTTCATTTTTTTTTTAAGTATGGATTTGGGCTTAATTTTGAAAGGACATTTTTTGGTTTTGGGTTGAAGTAAATCTTAATGAGTTTTTGTGTAACTTTTTGAATGAAATTTTTTTGTAGGACTTGGAAGGAAATATTTTGAACTTCATTTCATTTTTATAAGACATTTTTTTCTTGAATTTTTTAAAGTAAGTGTTTTGGATTGAAGTATGTGTTTTTTGCAAAAAAAATAAAATGAGTTTTTTTTTAAATTAAATCTTTTGTGATGTTTTTTTTAAATGAGTTTTTGTCTAAATTTTTGAAGGACATTTTTTGAACTTCATACTCTATTATCATGGAAAATAGAAGAAATTGTATGAGAAAATATGATCAAAAAAGAGACCCTAAGGAACGTAGAGAAGACACGAGAAAATCTTGCAAAAGAAAGATAGAAGCACTCTCAAATATTGAAGGGGAAAATCAACCTCAACTAGAAGTTGAAACAAGTATGTAAATGTAAATATTATGATTTTGATATATTTAAAATTTTCCTAGTGTAAAATGTGAAGCTTAATTTTTATTTGATGAACTAATTTGAAAAATATTTTGCAATGTAAACACGGAGAGATATTCCTCAAAACATTTATGATAATATACAAAATTTTGAAAGAGAAAGTGAAAGAGATATTGACCCAATGATTGAATATGGTGAAAATGATGAAAGAAATTCAAGTGAAGAAATTGAATCACAAGGTATATATATATATATGTTGAACACATGCACGTATTATTGAAATTATACATATATTTATTAATTTAGTTATTTATTGAATATGTAAACTTATTATGTACTATTCATTCGAATATGTACAATGTCGATGACGAGATGTTAGAAAATGTTGACACTCACACATATGGAGATAAAAAAGCTGACCATTATATACAATATCGTGTTAACCGCATTTTTGAGAAGTATTTCATAAAGGAAAATGTGACAATTAAAGCCCAAATGTTGAAAGGTCTTCTATCATTAAGGAAATTAAAAGAAGCTATGACTTTATTGGGTATTCGAAAATCAACCAAAGATAAAAAAAAAAATGAAGAAAAATGTGATACAAAATATAAATAGTGCTATAAATTCAATTAGAAGATCTAGACAGAAATTTTTTTTTGTTGTACGTATAGCAATACATATGGCAGTGGTTTTCTCAAGTACTAAAGAGAATCGCTTGGTAAAATCTATGGCATGAGCATTAAGAACATTGCGAAAAACTTTGCACAAACATCGGAAATTTCGGTTGCAAATAGATGTAAATGATGAACTTGCTTGTTGGAGAGCTATTTGTAGGCAACCATACAAATATAGACTTGGAGAAAATGTTAAAAAAACAATATATGAATATTGGAATAACAATTCGCATGTTTCACCAACTGCAAGGCATGTTATGCGAAGAAGAATAGCATGAAATCAGTACGAAGAACTTGAAAAACATTTCTTGGAAACCACTCAGATAGAGTTGTTCAACAAGTTCAAAGAAGAGAATCATGAAATTCATGTTTCAATCAGTGATTTTGTTCAGCAAAAACCATGGTATGTAAAACCTATCACTGTACGCAACACTTGTTGTTGCCATTATCATGCGGAATTTGAGTTATATTATGACACATTCCTTGATTTTGGTAGAACATTTTGGAAGGATTCACCTCCTCCTTCCACTATCCATGATTTCATATCTCAAATTCTATGTGAAAGAGAAAGCGATGAACTATTTTACGAAAGAAATGTGTTGGTGGTAAAAAGTGCGATGATTGTGGAAATTTGACTCAATTTCAAAACAAATATCATACTGATATAAATGATCAATCATTGTCTAACATGAAAGTGAAATGGAAGAGATATGAATATATCCATACATCGATTCAAGGTGCAAATAGTGTTAAAAGAATTGAATTACGAGAAGAAGAAATTTTTGTGATAGACTCTTTGAGAAAGTTTGAAGAAGAAATTTACAAATACACCAAGCATTCCCATAGAGCTCGATGGCAAGAATTGCAATTCAAAAAATCCCGTGAAGTTTTTCCACTAGGGACCATTTTGTCAGTAATTGATTTTGCAGAAAACTACACATTTGTTCCACAAAAAGAAATTCAGAGTGAATACTATCATTCTGAACAACTCTCCATGCTCGTCCATATTCTATATAGACATGCTAAAAAAAACGTCGATCATATAGAAAGCACCAGTTAAAATCAACATATTATTAAAGAATATCACTTTTATATCAGTGAAGATCGTACACATGATACATATTTTGTACAACGTTGTTTTGGAAAAATTTATGATTCCTTGAAAAATTGTGGAATAACATTCAATGAACATTGGATATGGTCAGACGGATGCGCAGAACAATTCAAATCTGCACGATCATTCTTTTGGTTGTGTTGTCTTCATAAGAAAACCTGCATTAAACATTGTTGGAATTTCTTTGAGACTGGCCATGGAAAAGGAGAACATGACGGTGCAGGGGCATGCATAAAATGAGCACTTTGAAGATATCAAATGAACCCCTCTACAAGCTAACTTGTGGACGCGAAAGAAGTTGTTCAATGGTGCATCGCTGCTCTAAGCCATGAGACTAGCCGATCAAGGGAAGTGCGAAGGTACATTCAATTTAATTTTTATTGGATATATAATTTTAAACATTGTACATTTATCAGAATGATTATCGTTGATTGTATTTTGATATCATATTTACATTCTTCTTTAAATTTTCCATATAAAGGTTTTTTTGGCATATTGGAATTGAAGACGTAGATAGATCAATTGAAAATGACGTTGAAACAATAAAAGGGACTCGAAAATTGCATTCAATTAAAACAAAGTTGTCCAAAAATGTGTTTTCATTGGATAAAAGAAAATATTCTTGTTTTTGTCATGTTTGCATAGACAACACAAAATCCAATGACATTTGTGAAAACACAATGTATGTAAAAGATTGGAAATATACATAGCTAAATACAAAGGGAAAAATGTCTGTTGCAATGTTTGAAGAAATGAAATCAGAGGAGACTACAATATCATCTGATGGTGATTTTGTTTCTGATCTTGTTAGAGAAGGTAACATTTGAATTTCTTTCTAATGATAAAGATCTAGAAATAAATTTGAATATGTATAATTTTGTTAAGTTTATTTTATTATGTAGGAGATGTTTTTGCTGTAATTTCACCTACTGACAATGATGAAAATGTGAAGTATTATTTGATGCGTTGCACTGAACAAAAAATGAAATTATTAGAAGACTATAATGATCACGGATTTCCATATGAAAGAGGATCTATTATACTGAAAGGTTATTCTTTCAGACAAACAAATCAAAGTGGGAATTTTGTTTACTTTGAAGACTATGAACCTGATTTCATAAGTTGTCAATATAGTCACTTGGTGTGTGCAGCACGCATAAAGTTGATTGAGGTTCAATCAAAGAAAAGAACGAAAATTAAGAAATGGAAAATTTCAAAATCCGATCATGAACGGATTATTGAAGATGGCATTCCATTGGAATTTTTTTGATTGAACTGCCCAACAATTTATTCTCTTTGGATTATATGTTCTAGAACTTCCAGTACTCAATTAAAAATTGAGCTACCTTTTTATGTTATCTGTGCAAGTGTTTGCACATGTACAAATTTTTTTGGTACATGCACACTCGAGTATTAACTAAAAGTAGCTTTTCTATACATGCATTGATGAAAAATGTTGCATGTATTGGATATATATGTGTGTGTGTGTGTGTGTGTGTGTTCAAGTATTTTTACTATGTGCATTGATGAAAAATGTTTCACGTACTGAATATATATGTTCTAGAATGCAATTAACTGAAAGTAGTTTTTCTATGTGCGTTGATGAAAAATGTTGCATGTACTGGATATATACACGAACTCAATGCACACCCATTTTTTCTTGTGGGAATTTTTGGTAAAAAGTATCCACAATGTAAATAAATCATCCGCAGTATAATTTTGTATGAAGATTCCTTTCAGACAAGAGACTCGAAGCACTTCTTCGACTTTTGGTGGGATTTGACCCACCTCTCTATTCCTCATTGAAAATCTAGTACAAAATTTGTCTGTCCAATGGTCGAATATGTTCTATGTGTATTGATGAAAAATGTCGTGCACGTATTGGATATATATATATATATATATATATATATATCTGTTCTAGAATGCAATTAATTGTTCAAGTAGTTTTCCCATGTGCATTGATGAAAAATGTTTCACATACTAAATATATATGTTCTAGAATGCAATTAAAACTGAATGGACCATCAATTTACCAATTTATAAATCAACAAGGCTACCTAGTTGAGTGCACTAATGACATTGACCCCAATTCAACAAACATATATCTACTTCTTATATTTCCAATCAAAATTAAAGGGATTTATATGGGAAAGACTCTGAACATATAGCCTATGAACTACTTTAGTTCATAGCTCAATGAAGGTATCATCATGTGGGAAAATGTTTCAAGAACACTTGATCGTACTTAAAAGTAATCTTAAGATTGTTTTTTATCTTTACATACTACATACTATTGTTTGAGTGAAAAAAAATTTAAAAAATTACCAAATGTACTTCAACCATCCAAAACTTGAATTTTAAAAACTTTTTGATTATATCAAAACAAATTACTTCACATGTCATGCCAATTGTAGTTCAACTATCCAATAAAAACATTAAACATTTAACATTATATCACATGCAAAATGTAGATTGAAATGGTATCCAAAACTTAGTTTTAAAAACTTTTTTATTATATCACAACATTACTTCACATGCCTAATGTACTTCAACCATCCAAAACTTGAGTTTTAAGAAAATTTTGATTATATATCACAACATTACTTCACATGCCATGCCAATTGTAGTTCAACTATCCAATAAAAACATTTAACATTATATCACATTCCAAATGTAGATTGAAACCATCCAAAACTTAAGTTTTAAAAACTTTTTGATTATATATCGTGCAACATTACTTCACATGCCATGCCAATTATAGTTCAACTATCCAATCAAAACATTTAACATTATATCACATGCCAAATGTAGATTAAAACCATCCAAAACTTATCCTTTAATTTAACAAAAAATTATAGAACACAACATTACTTCACATGCCAAATGTACTTCAACCATCCAAAACTTGAGTTTTAAAAAAAAATTGATTATATCACAACATTACTTCACATGCCATGCCAATTGTAGTTCAACTATCCAATAAAAACATTTAACATTATATCACAATGCCAAATGTAGATTGAAACCATCCAAAACTTAAGTTTTAAAAACTTTTTGATTATATATCGTGCAACATTACTTCGCATGCCATGCCAATTATAGTTCAACTATCCAATAAAAACATTTAACATGATATCACATCCCAAATGTAGATTGAAACCATCCAAAACTTAACTTTTAATTTAACAAAAAATTATAGATCACAACATTACTTCACATGCTAAATGTACTTCAAGCATCCAAAACTTAAGTTTTAAAAACAAAACAAATTATAACACATCATTACATAACATGCCAAATGTAGTTCAGAAGCAAAACATTAATTTATAGATGAGAACATTACTAGTAGTTCAATTATCCAAAACTTAAAAGTTTTAAAAACCAAACAAATTAAATAACAACATTACTTCACATTCACATGCCAAAAGTACTAAAACCATCCAAAACTTAACTTTTTGGAACAAAACAAATTATATTAACACTGTAATAAAATATTTCCAAAAATTGTAGATCTCACAAGTATCAAGTATCAAGTTATATATATATATATATATGACTGTGCATCTAGATAATATATAAAAAAGTAAATTTAAGACTAGAAATCTTGAAATCAAATCTACAAATCATGTCCATCAAATACATATGGATGTAGTGTCTTTCCTATCAGAGTCTCAATCCACGCGCTATCTTGTGAAGCATGGGGAACCTGTACACAATGCACATACAAACATTAAAATTTGATGTTTTAGAAATGAGTGAGAATATATAGAATTTCATGTAATATAAAAAAAAATCATGTAATACCTCATGAGGTTCCCTCTCCATTTGTTCACCTGCTACAAGTTCCCCCATGGGAAATTTTCCAACAGTAAACTGTACAATATACATGTACAGTTATATATATATATATATATATATATATATATATATATATATATATATATAATTATTAAATTCAATAATATTAAAAAAAAAGTTAGACAACTTGTTCAAATGGTTGAAATGGTGTGGATGTTCCTATCTCTGTCGCTAGAGTCCGTGGATTAAAGAAATCTTCTATAGAAACCTAAAATTCAAAATTTTAAAAGTATAAAATAACTCAAGATCAAGATCTCAATTTATAATAAAACTTAAATAAACTTCAATTTATAAATTATAACTTTTAGAAAAACATATATATATATATATATATATCTAAAAGTGAAAAATTGAATACTTTTGTAGGTGAATTTGGGACATCTCCTAAGAGAGGCTCCAAAAGAAAATCTCCAAAAACCTAAAATTCAAAAAATTTAAAATAACTCAAGATATAGATATATATATATCTCAATTTTTAATGGAACTTTTTGAGGTGGAATATATATATAACTTAAACATAAATTTTAAAAGTGAAAAATTGTCCATACTTGTTGTGGATGTGGCACATCTCCTAAGGAAGTAGAAGGTACATCTCCCAAGGAAGAAGAAGGTACCGCCATCCCAAAAACATCGGACGGAATCGGAATCTGTTAAAACATTTTATTATTATATATGTACATGTACATGTGTGCACAATTATTTATTTTAAAAATATCACTTTAAAAACACTAACATTTGTCAACATATCTTTATGGTGAGACCCATCTTCATTATTTGAACCAGAGGCCCCGAACGTGATATTAAAATTTTCGTCATTCATCATGTGTGACAACTGCAAATGGTGTTTTAACATATAATGATACATTTTTGTTAGATTAATGTACATACAAATAAATGTATACATGTACATACACATGTATTTATTACAAATTGTACACATGTATGTGTTAAAATAATTGAACCCTAAGGTTATTAACACATATCGTTCTCGTGCCCTCTTCCTCATGAAGAATTAGATCTTGCCAACCATTGCGACAATTCTTTGGATGTTAGGTCCCTATATTACTAGTATAGTCCCTTATTGTTGTTAGTGTAAACCCCTTATTGTTATTATTGTACCCCTGTAACCCCCATATTGTTATTATTGTGCCCTTAAATTATTATTGTTAGGTCGGCTAGGGTTACATTGTGGCCCCCCTAGGATTACATTATGGCCCCATGGACTCCTTTATATAGAAAGAAGGTTTTGTAATTTGTATCATCCAAGAATTTTTCATTAATGTAATGTATTGGAGGTTGCCCCCTCGAAGTGGCTTATTTCTAAGGCCTCGATATCTCTTTTCTTCTATTTTTGGAGCTGGTTACACAACATTTGGTATCAAAGCTTTGGATTTTCGGGTTTCGCTGCTCCAAACAGGTCATCGTGGAATTTTCGCTATAACTTTTTTTCTACGAAGATTCAGAAGCTGAAATTTTTAGAGTGTGAAGCCAAAATCCTGAGGAACATTTTCAAAAAAATTCAGATCTTGGTTCGCAATATTTTCGAAGATATGATCTATGGAAGTTAGGTCTTTTTGCAGGCTCCTCAATTTAATCTCAACAGGTCATCGTGGCATTTGCGCTATAACTTTTTTTTTCTATGAAGGTTCAGAATCTAAAATTTTTAGGGTGCAAAGCTGAAATCCTAAGTAAACTCGTCGAAAAATTTCAGAGCTTGGTTCGCAATATTTTCGGAGATATGATCTTTGGAAGGTAGTGCTTTGTCAGGCTCTTGAATTTCATCTCAAAGAGGTGATCGTGGGAAAATCTTCGTAACTCTCTCTCTGAGCATCGGATTGGAGTGTCGTAAAAATTGGTCGAAAGTACACGGACTGTAGTTTCCTTACTATCGATTTCAGAGCTAAAAGATGAAACAGTGACATGTGGCAAGTCGTACAAGTTCGCTCTACTGAACTAGTCCATAATTAGGTCATTGTGGGAGATTGGACATAAATTTGCCTTGGAGAATCCAAATCAATTCAGACCTGTGGAATTTGAAACATAATTCATAAGGATATCTGAGTGCCCAATTTCAGATATTTAAGAGCCGCAATCACAGAGATAATCCAATTTCAATATCGAGCTCCTCAAAAGCAAGAAAAAGGTGTATATTTTTTTTTCCGAATTGCATAAGTCTTGTTTGAAGAATCAATTTGAATTGATTACAAGGGCATATTGTAGAATAGATATCAGTATTGGGTTCTAAAAAATGCCCCGTAAAAATAATTCAACACCCATTAAGCCTTCAGAAGGCTCTACTATGACTCATGAAGATGAATAATTGCAATATGATGTATCAAAATTACAAGAGCAAGTGCACCAAATTTCGCTCTCGCAAAAAGCAACAAAAAATGAAATGGAAGTTTTGAAGAAAGGCATGGAAGTGAAGATGGATGGTTTGAAGAATAATATGGATGGTTTGAAGAAAGGCGTGGAATCTAAGATGGATGGCATGGAAGCTGGCATGGAATCTAAGATGGATGACATGGAAGCTAAAATGGAAAATATGAAGAATGATCTAAAAGCAGACATGGAAGGTTTGACAAAGTTGATACAAGAAATGTTTCCTAATGGTGAAAATATAGTAGAGGAAACTCATGATGAGAACAAAATAAATGTTAATCGTGATTTCATAAACTCTAATGTTGGTGGGAAGAACCACCATATTCTAAAAATGGATATGAGGAAATTTGAAGGAAAGGATCATGTAACATGGATACTACAGATGGAGCAATATTTTAATCTCCATAATGTGCAAAACACACAAAAGGTACGCATTGCAACTTTACATTTAGAACAAAATACATTTGTATGGTATCGATGGCTTTGCTCTCGTAAAAAAATTGTCACTTGGTCAATTTTTATAGAGGAAATGATAGCACATTATGAGGATACAAAGAGCAACAACTTCTTTAGCCAATTGATAAATCTCAAACAAAAGGGCTTAGTGGGGGAGCACATTGAGGACTTCCAAAAATTGAATATAAGGGTAACTGATATTCCAGAGGAACACGGGATTGATCTCTTCATAGGCACTTTAAAGGATAACATCCAACATGAAGTTCGCGTTTTGGAACCTGATTCATTGGAGAAGGCATTCAGGTTGGCAAGAAAAGTTGAATGTAAAATTATGGCGACAAGGAGGCCTACCACTCAATTCTATAAAGAAGGAAGTGTTGCTACGCCTAGATTTCCACAACCTACAAGGTTGACACCACAACAATTGGAAGAAAAAAGAGCAAAAGGGCTTTGCTATAGTTGTGATAGCAAATACACTAAAGGTCATAAGTGTGCTGAGAAGAAATTATTTTATATAGATTGTGAAGAGGAAGAAGAAAATGAACAAGAAGAGGATATACACCAGGAACTAGCCCTATAAGAGGAAGAAATGAGTCCGACCATATCGTGTAATGCATTGGCAGGAATTACCACTCCTCAAACTCTCAAGATAGAAGGACATATCAAGAAGAAAAAGGTAATAGTGTTGATTGATTCGGGTAGCACCCATAATTTTATTCATTGTAAGGTAGCCAAGGAATTGAATTGTTTCCTATACCCAGCACCAGAATGTCAAGTGATGGTTGCAAATGGAGGAACTATAAATTGCTCTAGAAAATTCCATAATATCAAGCTAACCATGGGGGAATATGTATTGAATATTCCAATTCTTTCCATTCCTATGGGAGGTGCTGATGTTGTACTAGGACTACAATGGTTACAATCTTTGGGGACGGTAGCTTTTAATTTTCAAGAACTTTTCTTGAATTTTTTTTCAGAAGGAAAGGAAGTCGAATTACGGGGTATTGCAGGGAAGCCAAGAAAGATAATAAGCTCTAATGTCATGACAAAGATTCTAAAGAAAGAACAACGAGGCGTAATTGCACAATTATGCTCACTAGAAGTTCCAACATCAAAATCATCTATTTCTGCAGATCTCCAACAAGTCTTGGACAATCATTACAAGGTTTTTGAAACTCCCAAAGGACTCCCATCTATTTGTGATCATGATCATGCTATTCATTTGATTCCAGGAAGTGTTCCTCCAAACATCAGGCCTTATAGATATCCTTATGTCCAAAAGAGCGAAATTGAACGTATGATTGCAGAAATGTTAGAGGCGGGTATAATTCAACCTAGTCAAAGTTCTTTCTTTGCTCCTGTAGTATTGGTACACAAGAAGGATGGATCATGGCGCATGTGTCCAAATCATAGGGATCTCAATAAGCTCACCATTAAAGATAAATTTCTCATTCCTGTGATTGATGAATTATTGGATGAATTACATGGAGCAATTTATTTTACCAAGTTGGATCTTCGTTCAGGATATCATCAAATTAGAATGAAGACTGAAGATATTCCAAAAACAACATTTCGAACTCATGAGGGTCATTATGAATTTTGGTCATGCCTTTTGGCCTTACCAATGCACCTTCTACATTTCAAGGGTTGATGAATTCCATTTTCAAACCCTTCCTTAGAACATTTGTGCTAGTATTTTTTGATGATATACTAATCTACAGCAGGTCTTGGAAGGATCATGTTGAACATGTTGACAGGGTGCTCAAACTATTGCGGGAGAAACAATTATATGCAAAAACATCCAAATGTTTCTTTGGAGTACAAGAGGTGGAATATCTGGGTCATATTGTATCTCACGAGGGTGTTAAGGTAGACCCTAACAA
The DNA here is from genome assembly GCA_034641835.2 of Pinus albicaulis. NCBI lineage: Eukaryota > Viridiplantae > Streptophyta > Pinopsida > Pinales > Pinaceae > Pinus > Pinus albicaulis. The sequence continues at coordinate 1,085,242,987 of CM076583.1, forward strand.
AAATAAAGCCATTAAGGAATGGAAAGTCCCCACAACCATAAAGCAGTTGCGAGGATTTCTCGGGTTAACAGAGTATTATTGCAAGTTTGTTAAGAATTATGGGAGAATAGCAGCACCTCTAACAACATTATTGAAGAAAGATGCATTTCATGGACTCCTGAAGCAACTAAGGCCTTTGAACATCTTAAAGAGGCAATGTGCCTAGCACCGGTCTTAGCTACGCCAGACTTCACAAAAACCTTTATTGTGGAATGTGATGCCTTGGGAAATGGAATTGGTGCAGTTTTAATGCAGGAAGGAAGACCCATTGCTTTTGAAAGTCGTCCAATCAAAGGAAAGTATTTACAGAAACCTATTTATGAGAAGGAAATGTTAGCAATACTGCATGCACTAAAGAAATGGCGAACTTACCTAATGGGAAGAAACTTCAAGGTAAAAACTGATCATGATAGTCTTAAACACTTTTGGAACAAAGACTATCTTCAGAAGAGCAGCAAAAATGGGTCACAAAGATGTTGGGTTATGACTTTGAAATAATCTACAAAAAAGGAAAGCTTAATGTTGTTGCGGATGCACTCTCAAGAAAGAATGAAGAGGTGGAAGCATTGCTTTGTGCCATTTCTATTATCCAACCAGATTAGATAACCGAAGCAAGAGATGAATGGAGAAGGACAAAGATGTATGGACACTCATTCAAAAGTTGCAGCAAGATCCTAGTACATCTGATACATTTAGTTGGAAAAATGATTCCTTATGGTACAAAGATCGCTTATATCTTTGTAAGAATTCCCAACTAAAACAAAAGATTCTTCTGGAATTGCACACTTCTCCTTTAGGAGGACACTAAGGATTTTTAAAAACTTACCACAGGGTGAAGAAAGAATTTTTTTGGGATGGCCTTAAATCTGATATTCGAAAGTTTGTGGCGGAATGTTTGGTTTGCCAGCAGAATAAAGTGGAAACAATTAAGACCCCAGGACTTCTACAACCTTTATCCATTACAAGTCAACGTTGGGAGGAGATTTCAATGGATTTTATCACAGGTTTACCTAATTCTGAAGGAAAGAATGTCATCATGGTGGTAGTTGATAGACTTACCAAGTATACACACTTTTGTGCATTATCTCATCCATTTAAAGCAAGTACAATTGCTACTACATTTATGGACAGAATTCAAAAGCTACATGGAAGCGCAAGGGTTATTGTGAGCGACAGAGATCCCATTTTTACTGGAAATTTTTGGACGGAGTTATTTTCTTGTTTGGGTACTCAATTAGCTCATAGCTCATCTTATCATCCTCAATCTGATGGTAAAACTGAGATATTAAATAAATGTTTGGAAGGATATCTTCGGTGTTTTGTATCTGATAAGCAAACACAATGGGTCAAGTGGTTACCTCTCGTTGAATGGTGGTATAACACTTCCTTCTATACTGCAGTAAAAATGACCCCATTTATGGCACTTTATGGATATCATCCACCATACATCACATCATCTTTAAGAGAAAATTCGAAGGTTCAAGCAGTGGAAGATCACATCGAGCATCAACAAGAATTTCACTAACTCTTAAAGGATAACCTGAATTTGGCACAAAATCGAATGAAACAACAGGCAGATCAACATCGCAGCGAGAGAAGTTTTGATGTAGGAGACTGGGTATTTTTACGACTACAACCATACAAACAAATGTCCCTCAAGCAAGCTAAGAAGGATAATAAATTATCGCCAAAGTACTATGGTCCTTATAAGGTGTTGCAAAAGATTGGTACTATGGCATACAAATTGGAGCTTCCTGCTTCTTCACGAGTGCATCCAGTTTTCCATGTTTCATGCTTAAAGAAGGTTATAGGTGAAAAACTTCCAGTTCAAACAATATTTCTAGAACTTGATCAGGAAGGAAAAATCATATTGGAACCTAAAGCAGTCACGGAAACAAGAACTCAACAGCTACGGAATCGATCAATTTCAGAGTATCTCATCAAGTGGAAGAACTTACCCACTCAAGATTCTACATGGGAGGATGAGAATTTTACACAGAAGCACCAAGAGCTACTCAAGCATTGAGGAAAACACTTTTTTGAAGGAGAGGGACATGTTAGGTCCCTATATTACTAGTATAGTCCCTTATTGTTGTTAGTGTAAACCCCTTATTGTTATTATTGTACCCCTACAACCCCCATATTGTTATTATTGTGCCCTTAAATTATTATTGTTAGGTCGGCTAGGATTACATTGTGGCCCCACTAGGATTACATTATGGCCCCATGGACTCCTATATATATAAAGGAGGTTTTGTAATTTGTATCATCCAAGAATTGTTCATTAATATAATGTATTGGAGGTCGCCCCCTCAAAGTGGCTTATTTCTAAGGCGTTGATATCTCTTTTCTTCTATTTTGGAGCTGGTTACACAACATTGGATATATTTGGAGATCTTCAATATTCATGTTGTCAATCTCTTCATCTGTACAATACACAAAATTGGCACGTGCATTCTCACGTGCTCTTTGTCGATTTAGACAAACATCGACTCCACCCAATCTGCTATAAACATTGTCGATCATGACATCCCTTGCTTCTCGACTTATTTGAGAAATCACATCCATCTTTTACCACAGAGTTTCGACCCAAAAAGGTCGACTCACCAATGGACACTCAAGGCGAGGCAACTCCACATCTCACCTAGCGCCCCTATGGTCACACAATCGACCTTTCCCTGGACCAAAAAATTCTGATGGAAGGTCGTTGTAATTAGGTTTCATTTTTAAAAAAAAAATCTGCATTAAACAATTTTGCAAAATAAACAGGAACCTCGTCGTTCCATGGGAGCCTTCCATAGGTCACAAGGTGCCTATCATACAAATAATGAGCTATATTGGGGTGCTTGAAATATTGCACCTTTAGCATTTTTATTTTTGGCCCTTCCTTGAAATTAAACATTGACTTCGCCAGATCTTTTGTAACTCTTTTTTTTACATCCTCCCATTTATCAGGACCCATTACTGTTTCCTTTCTCTTTCTCATGACTTCTACAAATGTATCAGTCGTTGGCCCAAGATTTTTGTACACATTTACTATTTCGCCCAATGAATGTGTAACTATTTCAAGGCTTTTTCGACTCTCAACAGGTAGATTCAAAGCCACGAGATCTCTTCACAATTTTGCATGAAGTTTTTGACACCTTTCTAAGGTGCATTGCACCATGTTTCTTTCCCATGGTATATCAGAAATGTCGACCGGATAAGTTGTGGTGGGTAGACAACCTTCTTCTTGAATGTAGCATTCTGCCCTGCGTCTAATTTGACCAATATTTGGAACATTTTCAGTCTCTGCATCAATATTTATAAAATCGTGTATATTAGAAAAAACACATGTAAACAAATTTGTACAAATTTAATGAAAAAAATATTGAAATTGATGGCAACCCCGACGTGGTTGGCTAGCAATTTCTCCACCCTAAAACTGTTGAGAACCAAAACGACCTTGTTGAGAACCAGCACCACCAGCCGTTGATTGGCCTCCGGGAGAATAAATATCACCACCTTCATGCAACCTGCTACTACTTATTGATGGCCCTCTAAGGGGATTTGAACCACCAACAACCTCTCGAGAGGATAGAGAAGCTTCATAAACAAATACGAATTTATAATCAATTGAAAAATACATGCATACATATAAATAAATACATGTGTACATATTCATTGATTAAATTGTGTTAAAACCATACCACGACTGGGTGAAACATGGGCATCCATGGTTGGAGTAGAGACCCTTCTCTTCTTATTAGCTCCTAAAAAATAAAAAATGAAACTTATTAACAACTAATTTAACTCACAAAGTTGATAAAAAATCAATTCCATATGTACACACATGTATGGAGATTTAAGATTATATTTAAATTTACCATCAACATCTCTCGATCCCGATCCCTGATCCCCCTCTCGTAGAGATATGGGATTATGTTGATCTTCGTCGTTCATCCTCCATGATATATATATCTACGGTGGACATTTACAATTATTTTTTTAAATAACTAATTTAAATTAAATTCAAAATAAATTTCAGAAAATTAATGTAATTTAGTGTAAACAAATTATGTAAAACACAACTTTCAAAGCACTAATTGATGTGTGAAACTCAATTTAAGCAAAACAAAGCTATAAAAATGATAATTTCACCAAATTGTGTTTTAATTTAGTGTAAACAAATTATGTAAAACACAACTTTCAAAGAACTAATTGATGTGTGAAACTCAATTTAAGCAAAAAAAAAATTATAAAAATGATGAGTTCACCAAATTGTGTTTTACATGGTGGGAGCAAACTTGGTATAAAATTGAAAAAAACACATTGTCATTAAAAAAGAAGTGAAACTCCATTTAAACGAAAATTTGTTGAAGTCCCCACATTTTAATTTCATAAAAATGTGAAGTTCACCACTTGTTGCAAATGTGAAATTCACCAAGTTGCACTTTACATGGTGTGGTGGGAACACACTTGGTATATAATTGAAAAAAACACATGGTCATTAAAAAAGACACATTTATAAGTACACAACACACACATATCCAAGATATGTTACAATGTCCATCAATAAATTTTGAAGGAGAGCATCTCAACACTAATTCATCTTTGAGAGATGAATCTTGAATTTTTGAAGAAGAGCGTCTCAAAAATAATTCATCTTTGAGAGATGAATCTTGAATTTTTGAAGAAGAGTGTCTCAAAACTAATTCATCTTTGAGAGATGAATCTTGCATTGGCATTGCCCTGTATAATTCTAATTCATCTATTAATTCATCTTTGATAGATGAATCCTGAATTTGCATTGCCCCACATAATAAATCAGCAGACATCTTATTCACATTTGTACAATGCCTTATACTAAAAAATGAAATTGGCTAACAACATTGTTTGCTATTCCATGCAATTCTTTTAGCCTCTCCTTCTTAACTTGGTATACGTCATTCATCTGGTTGCACACAAGTTCAGAATTGGTGAAAACTACAATTCCATTTGATCCATACTCCATCGTGTTCCCAAGCCTTCTATCAATCCAATATAATATGCCTCGTTGTTTGTTGTTCTTCATGGTATATTCATTTTCCTTTGGACGACTTTGCTAGTCGCAATATTGGAAAGCACATATGTAATCACTGCATTCCCTGGATTAGGATAGCAAGAAAATTCTATGCATAATTTCCATTTTTCAACCATATTTAATGGTTTCCTTATCCCTAAAAAAAAGAAAATTCAATAAAAGTCTATATATTAAATTTTCATTTATTGCAAATGCATGGTAGAAATGAAAAACTTATATTTAGATCTATTCCATAGATTGACTATAGGGACATTTACTAGATATGTCACCTTTCATAAAAGATGAGATCCAAAGGCTACCTAGCCCTTTACAGACTCTGCCTATAGAACTACCATGGATATGAAAATGTAAAACTTCTAATTAGATCTATTCTAGAGATTGAATGTAGGGGCATTTACTGTTAGGTTAAAACCTATGTTTTGTATCAAATCACTTTTGGTTTCAATGAGAAACTTTTATGGCTAATTTGTGTTTTGCATGTTAAATATAAAAGGTTTTTTTTCTCACATTGTTTGAGACCATGGATATGAAAATGAAAAACTATATACTTGGTTAAAACCTATGTTTTGTATCAAATTACGTTTTGTTTCTAAATACTATATACATGTTGACTGTAGGGGCATTTACTGTAGGGGCATTTAGATATATTCCAGAGATTGACTGTAGGGGCATTTACTAGATATGTCACCTTTCATAAAAGATGAGATCCAGAGGCTACCTGGCCCTTTACAGACTCTGCCTATAGAACTACCATGGATTGAAAATGAAAAACTTCTAATTAGATATATTCTAAAGATTGAATGTAGGGGCATTTACTAGATTAGGTTAAAACCTATGTTTTGTATCAAATCACTTTTGGTTTCAATGGGAAACTTTTAGGGATAATTTGTGTTTTACATGCTGAATATAAAAGGTTTTTTCTCTCTCATTGTTTGAGACCATGGATATGAAAATGAAAAACTACATAATTGGTTAAAACCTATATTTTGTATCAAATTACTTTTTGTTTCTAAATACTATATACATGTTGATTGTAGGGGCATTTACTGTAGGGGAATTTAGATCTATTCCAGAGATTGATTGTAGGGGGATTTACTAGATATGTCACTTTTCATAAAAGATGAGATCCAAAGGCTACCTGGCCCTTTACAGACTCTGCCTATAGAACCACCATGGATATGAAAATGAAAAACTTGTAATTAGATCTATTCTATAAATTGAATGTAGGGGCATTTACTAGATTAGGTTAAAGCTTATGTTTTGTATCAAATCCTTTTTGGTTTCAATGGGAAACTTTTATGGCTAATTTGTGTTTTACATGTTGAATATAAAAGGTTTTTTCTCTCACATTGTTTGAGACCATGGATATGAAAATTAAAAACTATATAATTGGTTAAAACCTATGTTTTGTATCAAATTACTTTTTGTTTCTAAATGCCATATACATGTTGAATATAAAAGGTTTTTTTCTAAGGTTTTTTTCTCTCTCATTGTTTGAGACCATGGATATGAAAATGAAAAAATTATATTTAGATCTATTCTAGAAATATGGCTAACATACATTGAATATAAAAGGTTTTTTCTCTCATTGTTTGAGACCATGGATATGAAAATGAAAAACTTCTATTTAGATCTATTCTAGAGATATGGCTAACATACATTGAATATAAAAGGTTTTTTCTCTCATTTTTTGAGACCATGGATATGAAAATGAAAAACTTCTATATTTGAAACTATTCGAGAGATTGATTGACTTGTAGGGGCATTTACTCTTAGGTTAAAACCTATGTTTTGTATCAAATCACTTATGGTTTCAATGGGAAAATTTTATGGCTAATTTGTGTTTTACATGTTGAATATAAAAGGTTTCTTTCCTTCTCATTGTTTGAGACCATGGATATGAAAATGAAAAAATTCTATTTAGATCTATTCTAGAGATATGGCTAATTTGTGTTTTATATCATTGAATAGAAAATGTTTTTTCTCTCATTGTTTCAGACCATGGATATGAAAATGAAAAACTTCTATATATAAAACTATTCAAGAGATTGATTGACTTGTAGGGGCATTTACTCTTAGGTTAAAACCTATGTTTTGTATCAAATCACTTATGGTTTCAATGGGAAAATTTAATTTGTGTTTTACATGTTGAATATAAAAGGTTTTTTTCCTCTCTCATTGTTTGAGACCATGGATATGAAAATGAAAAACTTCTATTTAGATCTATTCTAGAGATATGGCTAATTTGTGTTTTACATACATTGAATATAAAAGGTTTTTTCTCTCATTATTTGAGACCATGGATATGAAAATGAAAAACTTATATTTAAAGCTATTCCAGAGATTGACTGTAGGGGCATTTACTCTTAGGTTAAAACCTATGTTTTGTATCAAATCACTTATGGTTTCAATGAGAAACTTTTATGGCTAATTTTTGTTTTACATGCTGAATATAAAAGGTTTTTTTCTCTCTCATTGTTTGAGACCATAGAAATGAAAATGAAAAACTTCTATTTAGATCTATTCTAGAGATATGGCTAATTTTTGTTTTACATACATTGAATATAAAATGTTTTTTCTCTCATTATTTGAGACCATGGATATTAAAATGAAAAACTTCTATATTTAAAACCACTTCTGGTTTCAATGAGAAACTTTTATGGCTAATTTGTGTTTTACATGTTGAATATAAAAGGTTTTTTTCTCTCTCATTGTTTGAGACCATGGATATGAAAATGAAAAACTTCTATTTAGATCTATTCTAGAGATATGGATAATTTGTGTTTTACATACATTGAATATAAAATGTTTTTTTTCTCATTT